>JAOWBN010031737.1:0-21920 GCA_028565015.1 Pinguicula moranensis | reverse complement strand
GGTGGAGGTGTCGGAGGTGCCGGTGGAGGAGTTGGCGGTGGTGGTGGTGGTGGAGGAGGCGGTGGAGGAGGAGGAGGTGGTTTAGGAGGTGGGTCTGGAAAAGGAGGTGGTTTTGGCGGTGGAGCTGGGGGAGGATTGGGAGGTGGCCACGGTGTTGGAGTTGGTATCGGAATTGGCATCGGAGTCGGAGGTGGTTCCGGCTCCGGCCGTGGCGTTGGAGTCGGTGCTGGATCTGGAGGTGGCGGAGGCCGGTAATGATACAGTGGTTGCTAAATGCACGAACTTGTGTTGCTTCTTATTCCCCAACAAAGTGTATTTTCTAGAGTTGTGGTGGACGTTAAAAAGATTTCCCTTTCCTATTTCCTATGTAACAGACACTTTGCATAGTGTCAAATGTGTATTGATTTCTCAACCAAAGAGAAGCAGTTAGTTTGAGTGGATTATAAATCAGACTCTGCAGGCAGTATTATGCTCTGCTACGCAAGAAACTATCAGGGCTATTTGGTATTTTATTTAATAAAAATTTAATTACCAAAAAATAATAATATATATGTTAAAAACTTATGTTTTTTTGTGAAATATTTCCGGCAAAATTAATGACTCTTACAATTATATTTACCATAAATTTTGATATTAATTACCCCAAAAAAACTTTTGATATTAATTACGTGGAAATTATAACTGGCAAAAATAATAAAGCGCATCCAACACATAAATTAATAGCAATAACTTTGTGTTAGGCCTTGTATAGAACAACAACCAACTACACCAAAGAACATTGTATAGGTTTCTGTTTCCGTTCAAAGAGCAGCACAGGCAACAAAAGCATGATACCTGAAATATGATCTGAACTTGATAAGAAGACAATGATCAATATGTTCATAACAAATCTTTAATAAACTCGAGGTTCAATGTATCCCTAACAAGAAGGAAAATTCCAAGAATTATGATGAGGGTGATGCCAGATGACATGATCCCCTGCTCTAATTCCACAGGAAGTTTTCTCCCACCTCTAGCAGCCTCTACAAGGATCAATGCCAATGAGCCACCATCTAGTGCAGGCAGAGGAAGGAGATTGATGACAGCAAGATTGATGTTTAAAAGGGCAGCAAACTGGAAGAGACCATCAGTGCTTGACTTTGCAACCTCTGCACCAACAGCTATAATAGCAACGGGGCCTGAAACATTACTGGCAGATTGCGAGAAATTCATGAAAGTCTGTCTCAAATTGTCGAGGACATTCCATGTTAGATCCCAGAACTCACGGCTAGTGAAGATGAAGACTTCGACAATGTTCTTTGGTTTAAGTTTGATGAGTTTCACATTTGGTGATAACTGAACTCCTATTCTCCCTGTTCCATCAGAATTCTTATCTGGAGTAACTTTGAGTTTAACTTGCTCTTTCCCCCTCCCAATCTTGAGAACTAACTCTCTGTTGGCACTTTTCTTAATGGTATCCACAACTTCTGACACTAAACTCGGGCTTGCTTTCGAAAGTTCAACATCGTTAACGCCTAAAATAACATCCCCCGCCAGTAAACCATCTCTAGAAGCAGCAGAAAAGGGCTTAACCTCAGGTACAAGCACACCGGGTAAGGCCTCTTGCACAGGCAATCCAACAGACAACACTTGTGCAAAAACTATGGTATAAGCAAAGATTATATTGGCAATCACACCAGCAGAAAAAACAAGCACTCGATCAGAAATAGGCCTGTTTTTCAGTAAATTCTTGTCATCAACTGGAATATCACTATCAGGATCATTATCAGGGAATCCCACAAACCCACCAAGTGGAAATGCTCTGAGAGAATACTCTACATTATTTAAACTAAATTTAACCAAAATTGGACCAAACCCAATTGCAAATTTACTCACATGAATTCCCTGAAGATAAGCAGCTAAAAAATGACCACTTTCGTGTACTACAATGATACCATTCAAGACGGCAACTGCTTCAACTACAGATTGAGCACTCTCAAACCCACCGAAATCGAGCCCGGTTACGGCCAAAGGTCTAAACTTTTTTCTCCTTCCTTGTCTAAACCTTCTATTCTTGCCAATAAACTGTATATTGCTGTAAAATCTTGAGCGTGAAGAAGCCAATACAGGTTTAGAGTTGTGGGTTCTATTTTCCAGAGAAATATCTGAGACGGGAGTCCTTGAATTGACGAATCTTACTATATTGTGAGTAGTAGAAGATGAAGAGAGGCTTGTAATCATTCTGAAATACGTCGCGACAGAACAGAACGATGAGATGATTATGGAAAATAATGATCAAGTCAAGCTGAAGTGAAGAAGGCATTAGTTTTGTTGCATCGAGAGGGGAGCGAGGAAGGAGCCAAGGATTGTATGGACAATTCGAAATATTGTTTTGTGGAGGTGAAGTGAATAAGCTGTTGCCATCCATTTCCACTGGTTCGCTTGTATGAGTTTCTAATGTTTGTTTTTAACTCGTTACACTTCTTTTCTTTCTTTTGTCACTATTTTTGGAGAAATGATATAGATTTTGTGTAAAAATATCATAAAAATAATGAATTTTCCGTATTTAACACTAATTTTTTATGTATTTAATATAAATTTCATTGTGTAAGAATATCATAAAAATGATTTCCCCACATGTTTAACACCAATTCTCACGTATTTAATACAAATTCCAAACATTCATATGATGTTAAACACATAGAGTTCAAAGTATTTAATACAAATTCCAAACATTCATATGATGTTAAACACATAGAGTTCAAAGTATTTAATACAAATTCTAACTGTTCATATGATGTTAAACACATAGAGTTCATCTATTCATGTGATATTTTTGTACAAAATTCGTGCACTACATCACTTCTCCTGTTTCCGTGGTTTGAGGCTTTGCATTTTACGTATGGAATCAGGAAATTAACTGAACAACTAGGGGTGATCAAAAATTCGATCGGTATTCGATATCGAATATCGATCGGTATTTATATCGAATAACCAATCTTAATCGATTATTTGGTAAGGGATTAGTATCATAAGTTGGATCCCAAATACCGATCGGTATGGTTCGCTATAAATCGATATTTTACCAAAAAAATTCAAAAAATTCACTATCGATAATTCGATATCTATAATTCAGTATTTCTCATAATTCGGCTCGATATCGATATGAATTTTCCTGTAACGATTTAGTTCGGTTCGGTATTGAGAATATCGATTACCGATCGATATTCCAGAATAACTATGAACAACACATGAGCCCTGCACCTCCTTATGACTACTGATCCCCTAACCATCTCTATTAACAGAGAAACAAGTGTTTTCCATTTTACAATACAGAAACTCTACAACACAAATCCATTCAGGTAAATTTTTGTGGATGTGGTACATTACATCCGCAGGCCAAAAAATGCATTGAGAATACTGTGACGGTAATGAAGAAACGGAACCCTTCCCATATTGCCTCCACGCCATCGACGGACTATTGAAAAATCACTTCCAGACGTATAAAGTCTCAGTGTGGTAATTGTTTGCAGGTAGGGCAATACCACTTTCCTTTGAATCTCGTTTCAGGAGTGAGGCCGACACAAGCATAATGAAACCATTCACCGCCCTGGCACTGTCAAGAAAAAAGCTGAAAGCTGAGCGTACTTAGATTAACTAAAATGGTGCAGAGATGTAGAGCTAACGACAAGGAAACATTAACAGGTAGGGTAGGAAGAGAAGGGAAAATCAGGTTACGTTTTCATTGTCACAAGCAATCATATCGCCAAAAGAGACCTGCAATATGCTACTAGCATTAGTATGAAACTTGATGATTCGATTCACTCAAAATGCACGAAGAGATTGGTAATGTGTAATGAGGAGAAACATCAAGAGAAGCCGAGACCTGATGGCAGACACAGTAAGTAGGTTCATTTGGGTCAATCGGCTGGTAAAGCTCAACTGGTGAAGTGAAGTCTTTCTTAATGTTTCCAGGAGGTGGCATAAGCTCAAAATCTCTATCACGTTCTCTGTCCCAATCTCTGTCCCTAAACTCAACCCTCCTTGATTGAGGTGTTCCATAAAAGGTTCTGCGTTTTTCACTTCTAGGAACTAAAGGTAATGGAGGAAGCACAGCTGGCTCATCTGGTGCTATTTTTCCTTCTGCAAAAAATTGAAAACAAGGAAAATGTCAAAAAATGACCATGAAAAAGAACCTTAGCTGTACTTAATACCAGAAGAAAAATTCAGATTCCAGGTATTCCAGAATAGTATTAGAGTTCTATTCATATATCTAGCACTTGTATTTTTCAGGTGTCTGGTAGGATTTTTTTTTTATAATCATTATATCAAGTTGTCTACATTTTAATAACAAGACGTACAATCAGATACTAAAATCAAATATACTAACCTTGTTTGAGATCTTCAGCGAAATTGTTAAGGTCTTCATCAAGTCGCTTTATGTGGCTGTCTATCTGAAAGTGTGGCAAGGATAACATTGTAAGCTTCTGTAATATGTATATAAGGATAATATAGTGCATAACAGGCCACCCAAGCGGCCTAATTGAAAGAAAAGAATCATGCAAAGCTGTCAAATACCCAGCGACTTCAGCTAGAAACAAAAGCATCAAATGAAAGAGCACTTAAACTGTGGTAGTGTAGTGACTGATGCATTAAGATTATCAGAAACTTACAAGGTCATGAGCTTGTCGGGCCAGTAGAACCTTCTCAGTGCAGAGGCTGAGGGCATTCTCTTGGTTTACCTCGGTCTCCCTCCGGAGCTTTTCAAACAATGCCTCCTCATCCTCATTTTTCCAAGACATTGATCCCCCTTGAGATGCCAAACCTAGACAATACTTGGTTTGCTGCCTTGTCTGGTTTACCATCGCTGTTTCACATTTTACGCAGCAAAGTTGAAAGTTCATCAATCTAAGAGAACCAGCAGCGTCTAATACGTCAAACAAGAAACAAAAAGAGAAACCTTGTGAACGTTCATCCAGTTCTCGCACAGTGTTGAGGAGCCGTTGAAGCTCAGCAGGCAGCGTACTCGAGTCTTAATCATATAGAATAAATAAGTATAGTAATAATCCAGTTCATAAGAAAATAATAATTTTGAATGTAGAAACAAAATTTGAAATAGAGAGCTCACACTCCAAATAGTCGTCTACAAAAACTCCCGTTCTCGCAATTGCCATCTTTTTCCTTGATCAATGCGGCTGCTAGATTGCAGAACGAAAAAAACTTCTTATAAAACATCTTGTTTGGGGAGATCTCTTAAGAATCCCCACAACCCAGCTTAAGTTTAAGATTCTGAAAATGCAGAATACCTAATGTATAACTGAGTCGACCCCTGACCTAATTAACAGAAACATGAAAAAAAAATCAGATATACCATATCCAAGCAGGAGATTGTTCTAGGGTTATATGAGTTTTTTAAGTTAATGTGAAATGCAATCATATAGATACGGATATCATAATTGTAATAAGATTTTCATGTCTGCGCGAACTTCATCCAACAGGACCTACACGCAATGATGTACTACATCACTAGAATCACAACCAACAATAATCCACAATTTTACATTAATTACTTAAGATAATGAAGGACCAAGAACATAAGTATTACAAGGAATTAACAGGGTACCTACTCAACAACTGAGAAACCGAATGCTGAACTACTAAGAATGAGCTCGGTATCAGACCAAAAACTCAGGCGCTCGCAGAGGCAGGCCCAGGTTCTCGCGGTTCCCAAATCTAGATTGAATCAGCACCGGCCGAAGACATGCGCCGGCGATAGATGAACTTCTATCCAATCCCTTGTGTTCCCAATTTCTGGCCAGCCAGACGTCTGATCTGATAATCAAGACCCACGATCCCCTGCAACCGGAGAAGGGAAGAAATTCACGATCGAAATTTCTGGGCTATGAAGTTGGGCCAATTTGTTTGCGCTTGTTCGGAAAAATAATTTTTATATATTTGGGTTGGGCTTACACATTGCAAGGTCGGATCTGGAGGGGCAGAGCTCCCCTGGTCTCCCTTGTCCATCTCGTGGGGTAAGAGTGGATAACGGGTACTGAAATTGACGAAAATTCGTTACTGTTATTTCTACTATTAAAGGCGATAATGACAAAAATGGTAATGATAACTATTAGAATTTTAGAATCTGCTAAAATAATGGTAACGATAACGGTTAGGGCCATTTTTAAGTAACGAATTTCTGCTACCGCTAACATATTATATGAAAATGACGTAATGAATTTCTATTACTGCTATTCTGTTATCGTTACCACTAAGGTAACAGAATAGCGAATGACGGTAGCAGCAACGGATCCGCCACCTCCATCCGTTAATTTAGCGGTAACGATAATGAGTACAACCATTCCACGATTGTTATTAACCTACTTAAACCCCCGACCCCATAATTATTAATTTTTATGTCCATTTTTTTATTTTTTATTTTCTTACCTCCTTGAAAATTTTTCCCACACTAAATTTTTTTTTACCCCTCGAATTTTGGATTAAATCCTTCTTTAGTCCCCATTGAAGCAATAATTTTATTGCTCTCTTTTGGATAAACTCCTATATAATATAACTTAAACTTTTAAAATTACCCATCAATCACAACACAACTGTCAAAATTCCTCATCAGATCAATACATCAGTACAATTAGTTGCTCAACTGTCCAGAACGATACATAACTGTGTCTGAAACCCAAAATCTTCCGACTACTTCCTCTGCATCTTAAACCTGGAAACTGGTTTGGAGCTACGAGTACCGATTTGCTGCTGTCGCATCCTGATGTTATGATCATGCTCAACTATAGAGCCAGTGAAGGCCTGCTTCATATTAAAATAGATTGCTCAACAAACAACTTGATCGGTTATGGTGTAAAGAAGTATTGGAGAAATGGGTTTGTGGTATTAGCAGCGATGCTCAATAAATGAACTGCATCGTCACAAAAGGATACAATGAGACAAGAAAATGATACCGTGTTGGAGGGACTAAGAGGATTTTGAACTGCATTCTTTTCTTCAGGTTGCTCCAACGGTTTGTTCGCTGTAAGGCCATTTTGTATTGGAGGCTCCCTTGGAAGAGGCCCATCTAAGATATTTGAAAAGAAAGTCAGCTGAATATGGTTAGATATGAAGATGGGATATAATGAGATAATAGTAGCATTTACCTTTAGATGCCATTGGTGCTTCTGGTGCTCCAACCTGAAATTATGGAGTATACCAAAATGATTTTAACTAAAGCAGTCTCTCTCTCATACAAGTGATTCAGCAGAGGAAGTTGTAATAAGGTTTAGAGAAATAAATATGTAGAAGATCTTACATTATCAGCAACATGTAACGGGGAAGATCTAGATTCTTGGTCAATTGAAAGTTTACGGATACTGTCTTCTAGATCATGCTTTACAGGCTCATTTGCATCAAATTCATCAGCTTCAGCAGTTTCTTCTTCTTTCTCGAGTTCAGCAATTCGTGAAAATATTCGCTCGTATTCTTCATCTTCGACTGCATTGCTTCTATCATCCAACTCTGTGAAAGGTTTGGAACCCAATTTTAGTAAGCAGTGTTCAATAAATACCAAACCTCAATATCACCTGAAGCACAAAAGCAAAATGAGGCCAAAAGATAAGTGGATAAGAACCAAACCTTAATATCACTTCCCGAACAGTAGCAAATTAAAGCTAAAAAGTAAATCACTTTTCAAGAACAACTCTAAACAAGTATTACATCCGGCCATGTGAAAGATCTTGAACAACTCTAAAGGCGAATGCCGAAGAAGGTTTCAACATTATCTTTATGTTTGCGGCACATAGCAAACTATATATCAGTGCAGTCGTGGAGACAAGAGGCACCATCTCCCTTCATCATCTTCATGCTATAAACAAAACATTTGGTTGCCAAAATACATGTTCAGAAGCTTAAATTTTTCGGAAGCTTATATTTGAGAATAGACTTCTGCTTTCAGAAAGTATTCTCTAAGTTCCAATTGCTCCAAGTCATCTCTTCCAACAACTAACACTAAGTCCTAACATAATAACAGGAAGGGGAGGAAACCAAAAAATCTAATAGCATGTTCAGACAGTAGACAATATCACAATACCAACACCGAAATTTATTTGCTCACCAAGTCCAGCAATTTCATAAAAAAGGCAATAAAAAGGAAGAAAACCAGCCTGCAGTAGTTGCAGATGTCCCTAAAGAATCCTCCTCAACATAATCTTCCCTGATTTCTACAAGACCTTCCTGGCAAACATTCAAAAACAAGCATAAGTTGAAATAAAGGTAAACAAGAAAATGGGCCATGTTTGTCTGTAATTTAGCTTTTAGATTCTGTAGGCTGGGCCAAAAAAACGCCAACAAGGAAGTTCGAAAAATGATCATAGGTCATTCATCTTATATTTCCATTCCAATTGTTTTTGTCCTACAGTGGTAAACAACATTAACAAGTGGAAAGAATATGATTTTGGTGTAAGTTTATGCATAAAAGAGAAATCATTATGTATCAAAATAACAAGCTCACCGCCGACTCATAAGCTGTAGCATCGAAGAATGAAGCCTCAGCCTTTAAATCCTGAATAATGGCCTTAACAGATTCTACTTGGGATTCCAAAATTTTCCCCCTTCTTTTTAAAATATCAATGGTTTGCTTGGCTGATCTATCAGCATAGTAGCCTTCCCCTAAAAGTACCTGCCGTTATACATGAACATGCTGAAACCAACTATGATCATCAATCATCATTAATCATATCCAAACCATCAACTCAATATATCAATTGACAAATTTCAGTTTACCATAAGCTCATTGGTATGGATCAACCGACCTGGAAAAAATGCAGCCTTCCCAAAAGGGACCTATCAACAAACATGAAAGACAATCAGTTCGCTCAATAGGCTACAAAAATAAGCATCGTGAAAGAAGTATTAATTTTGACCATGATGTTGTGTTGTGTTTCATCGGGTAGTCTCCCGACGAGGTTTATCAGGTTAACATTGTCATCAATAAACCTCTGCAGCTGCTCCAGTTGCCGTCGGTGCTCGGCAATTGTGTCCTCCACGCGCTCCGAAGCTTTCTGTGCTTCTTCGGCACTGAAGACGGAGGATAGAGGAGTCACTGTACCCTTCTTCTCCATATTATTCTTCAACCCTGTGGAAGTTTTTTTTTGTCTGCACACTCTTGAAGCAATATTAATATTAACTACAACAATTGGGGGAGATGGAGAAGCCGGTCCGGGTCCTGGAGGTGGGTTCGGGTTACGTAATGCGAACTTGGGCTATTAGTTTAAATTCATCAGCCATGGCCCATAAGATATTTTTGGGCTCTATTTTATTTAATTTAATTTATTTTATTTTTATTTTTATCTGGTCAATACAATTTATCATATTATAATTACGACCCTTTTTTTTGATAGGTTTATAATTACGACCCTAACAGAAATCAGATTCGTGAATAAAAGAAGCACTTTGTGGGCCCGCTATAATTGACGCTTTTAAATGCACGTATTATTGACAAACGCTTTAAATTCATTTTTTCTTTCGATTTTTATCCTTTTGTTTTATTTTCTCTTCGTGGAAAACAGTTAGCGGTGGGTAAACTGAATTCGTGACTCCGGGAAAATTCGAGGCCCAATTTTTCGGACATTGGTTCGGATTCGGGACTGAGATTTCAGTCCCGAAAAAAGTTCGGGTCGGGATCGGAACAGGGAAGATAGGAAAAAAAAGTTCGAAACTTCGGGCTTCAGGAAAACTAGGGGTGGCCAAACGGGATATCGGGACGGGTATTCCTGATACCGTCCCGATAAGGATCGGGACTGAATTTTCAGTCCCGATACCGTCCCGATTTTCTGATTACCCGAAAAAATTGAGAATTCGGGTATCAGGACGGGACGGGTTCAGGTATTTTCCGAATACCCGAAAAATTACAACGTAAAAAATAATACCTGATTTCCCGAATACCAGATTTCCCGTTTTTCCGATTACCTAAAACCTGAAAACGTCCTGAATTCCCGATTACCCGAAAAATTTGGGTAATCGGGAATTCGGTCTTCGGGTTTCCCGATTCCTGACCCGGACCATTTGGCCACCCCTAAGGAAAACTCGTCCCGATTCATAATAAAAAATTAAAAAATATTAAAAAAATACTAAAAAACATTATAAATATTATAAATAAATAAAAAATAAACCCGAGGCCCGAAGTCCCGATCCAGTTCGGGACGAGATCGGGATTTAGGGATACCCGATCCCAAATTTCGATTGCCCACCCCTACAAACGGTATCATATCGCTAACGCAAAGGGACGAGCTGAGCTGAGCCCGGCCCGCCTGCCTATTACGGGTAAAGGGGATGAATTTTTCAGCCCGAAATATCCATTTTGAAAAAATGAGCCGGGTCCGTCAGCCCGTTTATAAAATAGGTCGGGCCCGTCCACTCGTTTGTAAAAAAAGTTTGGGTCTGTCCGTCCATTTAAAGATAAGGGCCCGCACGGCCCGTCCATTTTATATTTTTTTTTATTAATTTTTAACTAATATTTTTTGTTTTATAATATATTATTATTTGTTATTTGTTATTTTTATTATTTATTATTTATATAATAAAATTGGCGGACATGCCAAATCCACTGGCTCAAAAATTGAGCTAACCCCACGGCCAGCTCATTTGAAAAATGGGCAGGCCCACCCTCAGGGGCGGAGCCAGGATTTTAAGTGAGGGGGGGCCAAATTTTTTTGAGTTTGAGCAAATTAGATTGGGGTCGGGTTGAATCGGGTCTGATCGGGTATGCACGTTTAGATGTTGTGGTAAGAAAAAAATAAATGATTAATATTAGTGTTGTTTTAGATAATATTTTTATTAAAATTTTTATTTTAGACAATAATGATAATTATCGTTATCTCCATAATTTTGCGCAAATAATAAAAAAATTTACAACATAAATAAATTCAGAACTTTATAATTTGTTAAACCATAAATACAACTAAATATTAAATTAAAAAATAATTATATAAAATTATAAAATATATATATTAAAAACTGAAACAAACATAAATAATGGAGTATTAGGGATTAGAATCTACAGAATGACGTGAAAGACAATTGGCTTAGTGGCAAGAAAGGTTTGGCAGCACAAGGGTCGAATTCTTGTGGCATCAAACTGTATTTTTTTATTTTCCAAAAGGATTTGAAAAAGCAATGACAGGATTTGATCCCGCGATGTCTCGGCGAAAATGAATGAACTTTCACCATCTGAGCTAGGCAAGGTTTATGATATATCCTATAATCAAACCCTATTAATATATCTAAGGGGGGACCAAACTAAAAAAAAAAAAATTACAAGTAGAAATATTTTTTTTTTACATCTTGGGGGGACCATGGCCCCCCGGCTCCGCCCCTGCCTGTGGGCTCCTGGGATACCCTGTCGGTTGTGCGGTCTGACATTACCTACCCAAAAAAAAAAACCACCTATCGTAAATGAACAGGAACGACAGCCTCCATCGCACTTGAAAACTGCAATCGGTGGCAATTTCAACCCCCTCAAAAATTGGGTCGTAAAAATGTTTTTGCCGAGTATATAAGACTACAAAATCCCAAAATCTAGGTCAAAAGCAATGTAACCGGCCGTCGTTAGCCAACCAAGGAATAGTCAACCTCTGACAATTTTCTTTTCAATTTTCATTTTAGAAACCGGAATAATGCAGTAGTTGCTATAAATTCCATTATGAAGTAGTTGAAAGTAAAAAAGGGAAATAAAAGTAAGTATTCGGGAGCATAAAATCTTATGTTGTCTTCTTAAAATCTTATAAAGGGAAGGATCCCTGAAACTATTATTTGACACATATTTTTTAAAAGTCTAAATTTAGGGTCCGTAGGGTTTATGATTTAAATATTTAGATTTTTAGATCGTAGGGTATTAATTTTAGGATTTAGGGCTTATAATTTAGGGTTTTTAAGGTTTTTGAGTTTAAAATTAGTAGAATTTTGGGTTTATGGTCTAAAATCTTAAATAGTAAACCCTAAATTATAAAATTTATACCCTACATTTTAAAAATTTAAATATTTAAACCATAAACTTCAAATCCTAAAATCCTAAAACCTACGGACCTTAAACTTCAAACCCTAAAACCTACGGACCTTAAACTTAGAATTTTAAAGAATATGTGTCAATTAATGAATCGAACGATCCTATCCCATCTTATAATATTATTTATAAAAAAGCAAACCTCTCAAATTACGAAAAACAAACCTCTGCATTGTATTTTCATGTCCAAGACTTGGTAGGCAAACATTGAATTGAAGTGTAGGCGTTACCGTTACGCGTCGTCTGCCGGGGATTAATTCTGATTTTTATAATACGAATTCTCATAAAAGTAAGCAACGGTAAGTGTAGGGGAAGAAAAAAAAAAAACTGAGTTTTTATTTAACTATTATAAATATTTTTTCACAACATATTGTTTGTAATATGTAGGAATATGTTATGCACAATGCACTGATATTTTACATGTCAAGGTCGTTGGTTTTATAACTTGAGTAGTCCAGTGTTCTATTTAGATTCACTTTATCAGATAACTATAAGATAATAGACGGGGAATATCATGACTTATCTGTACCATAATCCCGATATTTTAGGGATCACATCCTTATTAAGAAGTGATTTGATCTTTCCCAATATCTCACGTAGTTTATAACTTTTCCTGTAGTCTATAAAACATGTACCTATGAGCCATTAATTGGTATCGAATAAAAGTTTAAACCATTCTATACAAAATAACATGGCTAGAACACATGATGGAAAATTTCCACTACTGTGGCCACTACATCAGGTTGTTAATGAGCAGAGGCTAGCCTTCCGAAAGTCTATTCTGTGTAAGGAGTTCGCCAGGATATATATAATGTATGGCCACTGAGAAGACAACTTAGGTGGAACGTTGTCATGTTGTGAGCTTGGATTTCTTTGTACATTTGTAAATATTTGTATATATAAAAAAATTCAAAAAAAAAAAACATGGCATAAGAACTTTGGTGATCCAATATCCCCTTGTTCATCAATTACCGATGACACAGTTAGCAATAGCCAAATCTATGGAAAACAAAGGAGACCGGAACAATCTTGGTAATACGGGCAACCAACCGATCTAGGCCGTTATAGGAGGAGGGCAACCCTCTGCAACAGACCAAGGGTCTTTCAGAGTAATTCAACAACCTGCACAAAAAATGCAACCATTATAAAACAACCAGCCTATAGAAATCGTTCTAAAACTCATATAGCTGAATTATGCCTTGTGGACTCCATTGATGACGGGGACGCCTCATCCACATCATAGGAAACCCCTCGTCGCATTCCCACAGATCCAGTATTCCCATATGGGGAACAAACAGACCTGACCGTATGTTCCTGGATATTCCACAACATGGACATGTATTTTATTTTTTTTATTTTTTTTGATAAGCCAAAAATTCATTGAAATAAAAATATATACGAAAATAAGTTCCGACCAAAGAGCACAGACCGCTCTTGCGACTACAACCAACCGGCCACACAATATATAATGAAATTACATAAGTGATCGCTATACTCCACTACTAAGCAGGTCGCTCGTATCTATTATTTTATTACTTGCCAAGGGTCATTGCTTTCAACTTATCGTCCTATGGATGGTACATAGCTCACCTATGACTTTTAGAATACGGTAATGGGTTGGTGCACAGCTCTGCCTACGTGCCTGAAAGGTTCCGGAGATTTGAGAGTGATGTAGTCTTTATGTCATGCGTTGATAGGGTTGTGCTATTAGGTTGTGATGTCTCAATGTCCGAGTACTCATGTTGAAGTGCTCAAGATCTCAGTGGTCCGTTATAAGTACTTGTATACCTGTACCGCAAAAAGGTGAAAGTATAATATTGAGCCAAAACTTATATGGTAAACTTCTTAGAAACAATCTTTTAATTCCTCCCAAGGCCACTTTGTTGCTCATCAAATTTTCAGAAGAGGAGTGTACCTGAATTCTTAATCTCTAGGCTCATTTTCTATTTACCTGGCACTGACTTTCCAGAACTGATGTGAGGCTGTAGTCTGGCCATAGCATATATGTAGCCTAGTACTACTGATCTAGTCTCAGCTATATTGAAGCCTCTTCATGAACAGTCTGGTACGGTACCTACCAGATTATGAAGGCCTACAAGTCTGGAATATCAGAGTTAGTATGGAATGAGATAACAATAAGGAACTCATAGATCAATCCAACAGTTATGCTTTCTGCAGGCTGCTTAACAACTTATGGCCAGTAAGGCGCAGGCAGGCCTCATGCTCTCACTTTTATATCAGTTTATGTTTTAACCAAATGAAAGAACAATAAATCATCACTAATTTTCAGCATGCACCTAGTCATAACTCTTGTTGTTGATCACTTTGTATAACATCATTGCATCTTCCTGATTCAGAGTTAAGCATATAAGTATATGAAAATTAAGGGGCTTATCATCCATTTATTCATGCTATAGGGGAAGGTTCCAGGGGGTCTTTTGGCTCTGATCCACTGCCATGATGAGTTTTGTATGATGGATAACAATTGAGTTGCAATCTTTTCAACTCCTTGAAAGTGATTCGGATTTCTATATTTCCAAATGCATCAAATCAAAGCTAACCACAGTGTTTTCCATGCTTCGCTGTTGACATTGTCTTATTTGATTTCCATGAAGACAGGTAGTGTGGGAACATCAATATTGTATTGCAATTCTGTGTTGTCCAGTGATAGCCAAGCTATCATGAGTTGTCATACCTGATTGACAATTGAACATTTAGAAAACAAATGCTGTAAAGTTTCGTCTTATGATTGACAGAGATGGTAGCTTATATGTATTCCTTGCTTAATTATATTCCTGCGTTTCAGATTATCTTTTGTAAGAATGGCATTCTGCAAACACTTCCAGGAGAAGGTTAGTACTTTCAAGGAAGTAAAATTGTTCCAGATATTTAGCAAAAGTTGCTTTTCTTGTACATAATAGTATTGAGGGAGGGCTGTGGTAATTTTCTTGTATGCACCATTAACCTTGTAACTACCATCTGGTGTGCCCTCAAAGACATACCAGCCCTTTGTTTGTATATCCGATTTAAGGTTGCTGAGGGTGACAAGCAAATTTTTTAAGTCCTCCATATCTGATTCTCTTGGCTGCCTCCTCCATGGCTACATCCAGACCCAATGCTCCACAATCCAATGCCCTGCTTCAGAAACATACATATGTTGGTTAGAAACAAGTCTATAAAGTATAGGAAAGCTTACTGCCAGCACAAAATTGTTGAGACATTTATCAATCCAAAATTTCAGTTCTTCACCAGAGCCTAACTTAATCTTGATGTTTTGTAAAAACCTGTCTGAAGATAATGCCATTTGTAGATCTTTCCACCAGCTTGAGGCATATCTTACTCCTCTAGATCTATCTGCTAAAGTTGGAGGTTGAATGAGCTCATTGAAAATCCCTACAGACAAGATTCCTTGCCTTCCATGCTTGGATGTATGTATATCCATTGCTAGGCTTTTCTCATTCTCCATAATTCTGTAGCCCCATTTTCCAAACATGGCTTCATTGAAAGCACCTAGATTTCGCACTCCCAAACCCCCATTTGAGCGCGGGGTGGTCACTTTATTCCATGATACCCAATTCACCCTTCTCTGATTTTTGTTGCGGCCCCACAAGAATGACCTCTGGTACTGCATCAGTTTCTGCAATATTGAAGATGGCGCCTTAAAGAAACCCAAGTAGTGTGTAGGTAAGGCTGAGAGGATAGAGTTGATGACTGTTAGCTTTCCGCCCATTGAAATGAATTGATGATTCCAGAGGCTTAGTGATGTATTGAACTTTTTCAAAACTGGAGACCAAGTTGTCTGTTTTTTTTCTACTGGAAGTCCCAAATAAGTTAAAGGATGTGTTGTGGTCTTACATCCAAGATAAGCAGCCATCCCTATTAGCTCCTACTGGAAGTCCCGAATAAGTTAAAGGAAGTGTTGTGGTCTTACATCCAAGATAAGCAGCCATCCCTTCTAAGGTGTCCGGTGGCAGACTGATGCCCATTAAGTTGCTTTTCTTAAAATTAATTTTGAGTCCCGAAGCTAGCTCAAAGTTTAGTAAGATGGCTTTCAAAGATTGCACAAAGGACCATGATCCTTGCCCAAAGCAGAGAGTGTCGTCTGTGAACTGTAGGTGTGAGAGCTGAATCTTTTCTACACCAATTTCCACTCCCTCATATCTGCCAATCTTTGCAGCCTTGTTGATCATTCTAGAAAGACCTTTAACAACTAATAGAAAGAGAAATGGTGATAACGGATCACCTTGTCTTAGTCCTCTCTTAGGGTAAAACTCCTTGGTAGGGATGCCATTTATAAGAATTGAAGCAGAGGCTGTTTCAAATAGCTCTTTTATCCACCAGGTCTAGCATTGCGGAAAGTCCAATTGGAGCATTACATCTTGTAGATATCTCCAGTTAATAGTATCAAAAGCCTTTTGAAAATCGTCTTTAAAGAGGAAGGCCTTTGTGTGCATCTTTTTTAAATCATCCACGGCCTCGTTGGCAATCAATACACCATCAAGAAGCTTTCTCTTTTTCTTGAATGTCATTTGAGTTGGACTAATTATCTCCTCTATCACTTGGGAAATTCTGCCAGCTAAAACCTTAGGCATTGCTCCAATTAAGGTGATTGGCCTGTAGTCATTAGGGGTTAAGGGAGAATTTGTTTTTGCTATAAGTGAAACATGTACTGGGTTGCTTCCTTTTGACTGCCTGCAGTACTTATAAAATTCCAAGAACAACTGATGTATGTCAGTTTTAAGCAAAGCAGAAAAGTGTTTAATAAACCTGAAATTTAGCCCATCAGGGTCAGGGCTTTTGGTGATACCACATGCTTCAATAGCTTCCATGATTTCCAGTTCAGTAAAAGGTCTGATTAATAATTCTTTTGCAGGTCTTGATAGTTTGCTGATGGATATGTTCAACACCCGTCGCCAATGCTAGTTGATCTCAGAATATCATTGTTGGAAGTGTTTCCTGAAGACCTGCTTGACTGCTTCTGGATGTTCCACCCAAATACCATCGTCTTGAACCCCATTTATCATGTTTTTCCTTCTGTTTCTATTAAGCCATCGATGGAAATATGCAGTATTGGCATCCCCTAACTTCAGCCAATTTATCCTTGGTTTTTGATATAGGATACTATCCAATTTCTTTGTCAGATTTTCTAGTTCATATATGAGGTTCTTCCTTGTATTTTGTTCAGCATCCAATAGAGGTAGCAGAGGATTTTGTTTAGCCTCCAATTCTTTAGAAGCAAGATGGGACGGTAGCCTTTTTCTCTCCCCTATCAGGTTCCTTGATGCTTATTTATTCCAGCTCCTAATGGCCTCTTTTAAAATTTTGAGTTTGATTTTTATCCTGAAGCTTGCATAGCCACTTACCTGTGCATTGTTCCAAACTTATTCCACCAAAGTTTATCAAGTATGTACACGTCAACGTTTTGGCGCCGCTACTGGGGATGTTAGTATGCTAACATCAATACTACGTGAGTTTAGCTAGATTGCACTTCATGTCAATCTAGGGACATTAAAAAAATGCTTCTTGGGAGGCAACCGAAGTCTTTTGGGACCAACTAGGGATGTATCCCCGTACTCCCTCTTATCCATTGATGTGCTTAATTTCCTAACTATCATGAATCTTGTGTTTTGGGAGAAGGTGATACATACTTGTTTGGTAGTTAATTTAGTAGTTTTTTTTGGTGGGTAAGCTAAGATCTATTAATAGTAATAATAAGGTTTATATGGAAGATAAAGAAAGCAACATATTTACAAATTTTTACAAGGCCTGAAACTTGATATTTGTGCCCAACTCCACTAGTAGGCGACCACAAGTTAAATCTTTGAGAGTGATCTTGATATTTGTGCCCAACTCCGTACCAACCCCCTAGTGTAGCTTAGAGTGATCAGGTGTATGGCTCCCCTAGCTTCATAGATGGTCACATTGCATCTCGGCATTCAGTTTATCGCCATTATCCTCTTTTCAGCAAACAGAACATCATGGTTATCAACTTATCAATTCTCCTTCTTATGAAGATATTGGTACATAGCTGGGTTTTGTTTGAAAAGCTACCCCTGTAATGGATGAGGGCAGATAACTCAATGGGCTGGTATACAAGATCACAGTCAAAGATGAACTATATGTCTTCATGATAGATGGTCGTCAGCTTAAGTGTCCTCCATCTTCTGAATATTATTGCCTTACTGGCTGATCTATGGAAAGTGTTATTGCCAGCTGCCAACTGCTCTGAATAGATCTCAATGAGAGCCAAGAGTAGGATCATGTCATGTTCTGCACACCTAATTGTCATCTAAAGGAGTGTCCAATGAGGTAAGCTATCAGAATTGTATGCCAACTGCCTGGGTTAGTCCTCAAAGAGCGTCAGCATATGTTCCGGTCATGTCCTTCATTCCTGGATGCCAAGTAAGTGCAGTGTATACTTGCTGTTCAAGGTGGCCACCGAAGACACTTCCATGATAAGGTCTTCGCCCTGTACCTCAGAGAGTGTCTCAAGGAGTCAGTAGAACAAACAGGTAAGCTAGCAAAGTTCTGAACTATGTAGAGTTTATAAGAGGTGCAGATACACTGATCAGTTCCACTGTTACCTGTGCAATTTAAGTGACAATTTGTTTGCCTAAGGAACAGTATGACGTGAACACAATAGCTCCTTGTCTGTATCATCAGGTTACCATAATCATCAATGGCACCAATTGAACATGGATTAAAGCAAAGACTAGCATAAAAAACATGGCACAATATGGGTGTCATATAGCGTGAAAAAAAGCATTATATATGCATGAAGTACACTGTTCAAAGATCAAATAGGCTACATAAATTACCACTCTACATTAAATCAGAATTTCATGCAGATTATTGGCTATAACATCCAGTAAGTTAAAGAGTATGAAAATTGTGGCTGTTTTTTGTGAGTTTTTATGTTCAGTCAGGTATTTCTTTATATGACCTGCACTTCAGCATTAATCACCAGAAGTTCCCCCTCAAAGTTTTTTTATTCCTTACCTTCCATAGCTGCCATATGAAAGAGATCCATACCTCCATGTTGCTTCCAATTGGTTTTCTTGAGCAGAATTCCTGGAGTGTAGGGACTTTTGTTGGTACCTGGTAGTTGGGGATTCCCTGATTGAGCCATTCCTCTATGACCTGCCAAAGAGAAAATGTTATTGTAAAAGTGCAAAAAAAGTGCTCATAATTTTCCTGACCTGGACTTTACAGCGTGCAGAAAATTTCCAAATCTACTAGGATGATGCCTCTATTTTGCAGAGTGGATTTGATAGGTAAAGCCTGGAGGAGGAGCTTCCAGACAGGGATTTCTTGCTTTGTTTGGGAGTATTTATTCCAAACCATGAAGTGTTTGCTAGCTTCCTCATTTGTAAACGGCAGAACCTGTGCATCAAGTTGTTTTAGGTAAGTAATTTTGGCACTTTACTTACCACATATAGGAATCTTGGCTTTTTCGTAGAGGAGATCTGCCCTGAAGTAGGCTTAGGAGCTGGGCAGGTTTCTGATCTTCATTGTTCCGCAACCTTTTTCTCCAAATCAGGTCCTATTTCTAGTTATTGTCTTCCCACTTACCTGCATCAGAAACATATAGTAATGTATTGGTTGATACTCTATAAAGCTGAGGGAAGGTGTCTTGTAGTGCCTCAGATAAAAGCCATTTGTCACTCCATAATAGGATTGTTGCTGCAGTTCAAAGCTTTATCTCTAAATTTTCTAGGTACCAGTGCTGGGAGGTGATATTCTGCATTTCTTTCCACCATGTAGATGTGTACGATTCTCCTCTCCTTCATCCTTTGTATGCGGAGCTAATAGGCACAGATCTCTGAAAAAGTCTCATAGCTCCCAACCTCAGGCCAACCTCAATTTCATATTTGTATTTCAGTATATCAGTGGATAGAGAGCTCTTATCCTACCGGATTCTAGCAACCCATTTCCAAAGCAGCACCTAATTCAATTCCTATATTCTCTTAATTTCGAGTCCTCTTTTTTTTTGGGCACAGTTATTTTGTTCCAGGAAGTCCAGTTGGCTGACCTCTTTCCTGCAGTTCTTCCCCAAAAGAAGTTCCTCTGTAGGGATGTCAATTTGTGCAAGACTGATTTTGGATTGTTGTAGAAAGACATGAAGGACATTGAGTACAGCATTGATAAGAGTCACTTTGCCTTCCACTGATAGGTAATCATTCTCCCAAGATTGTAATGTTTGTGAAGTTCTTGAGACAACAGGTTGCCATATGGCAGCTTTATGATTCTTTTCACCCACAGGAAGACCAAGATACTTGAAAGGCATGTGGCCTTGCTTGCATCCTAAATATAGAGCCATTTTCTCGAGTACTGCACAATCCATGTTTACTCCATAAATGGAGCTTTGGCTATAATTAACTCTAAAGCCATATAGGAGTTCAAAATTCAGGAGGACTGCCTTGAAGGTTTTTATTGTGTCTCAAGTAGAATCGCAAAATAGTAGGGTGTCATCTGCAAATTGAAGATGAGAGAGCTGTACCTTGTGCCTTCCAATCTGCAGGGATGTGAACTTGTGTAGGCTGGCAGCTTTATATAGCAACACAGAGAGCCTTTCAGCTGCAATGTTGAGAAGCAGGGGGAATAACGGATCCCCCTGCCTTAGGCCTCTTTGTGGAAGAAATTCAGAAGTAGGACTCCCATTTACAAGTATTGAAGAGGAGTCAGAGGATAGGATCTTTGCAATCCAGTCAATCCATGCTCCGTGGAATCCCATGTGATGCATTGTAGACATAAGAAAGGACCAGTTTAGTGTGTCACATGCCTTCTCAAAGTCCAATTTGAATATTATGGCCATTTTCTTTAGCTACCTCAGTTCATCAATGGATTCATTACCTATGACTATGCTGCCCAGTAGCTTTCTCCCTTTGATGAAGGCCATTTGGTTGGGGGAGATAACCTCCTCCAACAATGCTGCCAGTCTCCTTGCAAGCATTTTAGAGAAGATTTTACGCATAAAACTAATCTGTGTGATTGGCCTAAAGTCCTCTATTGTCATAGGGTTAGTTTTCTTAGCAACGAGTGTGATGTGTGCAGTATTAGATCCTGTGGTCCAGTCTGAGGAGGAGGACATCCACACACCATTGAGGAGGAATCTGTCAAATCTACTTATGCATCTCAATGAGCTAGGATACCAGGTATATTTTCTTCTGGCCATGGGAAGGTCATGCAGTCCCAGGTTACTGGTAAAGTCCTAGAATGCCATGAACAGGGAGGATCCTTTCCTTTCTTCAAGATTCAGGATAGCGTTAAAGTACCTAAAGATGCACCATTTTTCTTGTTTTTTACCATAGTATCGCTCCTACAGTTCCTTCCAATGGGATACCTTAAATTCAAGATCAGAGGGGCCATATACGTTTACCATGTTGCATTGCACCGAGTCATTGATCCATGTACCTGAGAGTCCAAGAAAACCACTCCAGAGAACAAGTTTGTCCTTACAAACTTATTCTTATTCCAAATGCATAATAGTCCAAGAAAACAATCATTGTACCAAAGTCTCTAGCATAAGCATCTATCAATTAGTTCTAGTTTAGTTTTCTGAATGCCAATGAAGTCAACTTGCTACAGCATTACCAGGTGTTGCTGCCTCTTCATTCTTCCTTGACCCCCCGAGTCCTCTAATATTATAGGTTATCCACTTCATTAGGGGATGCTTACTGCCTGTCATTTTTCATAGCCATTTCAGAGCTTTTATGTTTCTGCTGTGTTCGGTTGATGTCGGATAATTTGGCAAGTGCAGACCTAGCAGCTGCATGGGAGGATCCATAATCTATTCTGAGTTCTTCTCCCCTAGTTATGATTTTATCAATCTCCTGATGGTCCACCACAAGTGAGGTTGATTCAATCTGTTCGTGGTTTTGAG
>JAOWBN010031726.1:0-10267 GCA_028565015.1 Pinguicula moranensis | reverse complement strand
GCGGGTTTTGGGAGGCAAAATTGGACAGTTCAGCCGTTCATTTATATATATATATATATATATATATATATATATATATAGTTGTGGATCGACTGGACTGCAAAAGACACTGGGCTGGGCTGCAAAGCCAAATACAACCGAGACAAACTAATAAAGTAATTCCAGAGGTCAACCAAAATCATTCGAATTTAATTTCATAATTAATTATTAAAAACAAAATCAAATCTACCACAACGAGTCACCAATAATATATTCTCATTTGGGGTTGAGCATTAAATATATTTAGTTTTATCCTTATAATATATAAAAATAATAATTTTAATACGATCTAATATGTATTATATAATTTAATTTATTAAATTTTAATAACTTCACTCATATAATCACTAAAATTTAATAAAGTTATTTTAATATAATATATTATTAATACAAAGATAATCAATGCGGCCATAGCGGAAACTTTTGTAAATCGGTTTGGCATGGAACAATTTGAAACATATGGAATGTAAGAAATGAGAAGATGTTTCGAAATGACACTTTTGTCTTGGATAAGCTTCTTGAGCGTATTTAGATCCAACTTTGGTAAAATAGTGATATTTGACTGATTACGCTACCCTTGATTATGTGTTAATAATTTTTTTCCACCATGATTTGATATGCTGGGATCATCGACCTTTTTTAAAGGGATATGTGGTCGCCATAGTGTGTGTCAGTGTGTAGACCAAATTTTTTTTCCAATTTAAATTAATCATCAATTTATTTTTTTATCAATGATAATTTTTTCAATTTCTTTTGAAATAAACCCTAGAAACAAAATCAGATCATTTCCCTCCAAAAAAAAATTGATATATTTTTTTAAAAAAATCACAAATTATTATTTTTTCTAAACAAACAAAACAGTGTATTTCCACCTCTCAGACCTGTATTTTGTCCATCAACGGCACCATCTCCAATCTCTTCTCCTCGCCGGCCCCCTTTCCCGTCACCACCGCCTCCGCCGGCGGTATCAAAACCTGCGACGGATCTGCATTCGGCACCAGAAAAACCAACCCCAACGTCAAAAACCTCAATACATTCCTAATCAACACAGTCAGCCACAAGTTCCTGAAATCACTTCTCGTCACGCCGAGCAGATGCAGCACCACTCCTCCACCCCATTTCGCCGTGAGACCGCCGAGGCTGTCGATGCACATCAACAGTGCGAAGAACGTCCCCTCTATCCCCAGAGGGCAGAGCTGGGAGCTGAGTACCATCATCGGCATCCCCCTCAGCCTGCTCACGATCCGAGAGACGCATTCCTCCATGATGACGAATATGTAGTCCGGGATTCCGATGGCAAGGTTCCACCGGAGTACGAATATGAGATCGAGCATGCCGGATGTGGCGTAGAGGAGCTGAGCGAAGAAGAGGAGGGCTCGGAAGGGATGGTCTCTCAAGGCCTTGTGGTAGATGATGACACCAACGATGGAGGCAAGGGCTCCGATCGCATAGATCATGCCCACGAACTCCTGATAAGAAAAGCAATCAATTCGTTTACTGATATTGACAAGAAGTGATATGGCGCAAGAAAATTGAGCAAAGGTAGCAAGAAAATTAATGGGCCTACAGGTTGAACCAAAAATTATTTTGGTGTATTTAACACTTGATCTATTGAATCTGACGTGGTTTTTTTGTGACTTTCTTATTATATTTTTTTGCCCGATATCATTTTTGGATATTGACCGATAAGTGAAGATAGGGAGGATTGATATAGCGCAAGAATGGTAGGCGCAAGAAACACAAGAAAGATTGGGCTCATGTGAATGATTGGAATTGGTGTTTAACACATGAGTATTGGTGTTAAACACCCAGATCTCACATTTCTTGTGTTTCTTGCGTCCGCTATATCATTTCTCGAAGATAGGCAAGAATTCTCAAATTCCTCGAGGAGTGACCAATCAAATGACGAAACACATCCTTTATTAGTACTCTCGAAAATTTGGCTCAAGACTACCACTCCGAACTAACACATTCGACTAAGGAGCTTGGATCGACGAAAACTGTTAACTGAATCTTATTAGGCTCCATACATCAACATTAATTGGGTGGTTACCTGTGAAAAACCCGGACCGGCATTGGGATCGGTGTACCAGTAGAATTGTCCTTCATGAGTACTGATGCTTAGACCTATAGACAGGAACATGTATAGAGAAGGCTTCCAAACTTGAGGAATTCGGATGGTTTTGTACATGCCACTCACAGCTTCTTGGAGCTTTCCCGTGGACTGCAAAAAAGGCACATTCAACAATAAAAAAATGCCTTCACTCCCAAGACCAAGACATGGCAAAATCCACCTCCTCGACAAATAAAAACTAGGGATTACTAGTCGAAATTTCAGTGAGAGAATAAACTATTTTTCATTTTCGGACCGAAATTTTTGAGAGCACTGTGGTCATTTTTGTTCCCGACCCAGAACCCCGAAGTCCTTGATATTTCGGGATTCCCATTTTTTTCAAATGATCACAATTCAAGATTCGGTCCGGGAATAGATCATTCTCATTCTCAGAACTGAAAATTTTTAGGGCAACACGAACAATCCAATTTTCGTCCCGGAATCTCAAAGTCCCAAAATTTTCGAGATTCCGAATCCCATTTTCCTAAATAATCATCTAAATGAAAACAGTGCAAAAATAAATTTTAACAGTGATACTTTAACGAATTAATGACCTTTTTCTCTACAACGTGATCATCTCTAATCTCATGGATTACAAAGCCGAGTCCAACAAGTGCAACCGGTGGTATCGCCAATAGCCCCAACGAGACCTGGGTTTGGGATTAACAAGACTTAAAAACATCTCTACAATCAGAATCCAATTTGGTGATCCCCATTGAAATCTACTGAAGCTGAAGTTGTTTGTTTTAGTACTTAAATTAGGAGAAACTTAACGAACCTGAGCTCCAAGATTATGAACAAAGAAGCCGCTGCTGGAGTATCCTAGGAGTGCCCCAGCAGAGGAGCAGAGGCCGGTGAGGCTCTGCATATCAGTGGCCAACGAACGAATCTCGATGCTATTTCTCGCAATACAAGCATCGATGGTCACATCCGCGATGGCCATACCAGTCATGACCCCCATCAGACAACTCAAAGCAACAACTACAACCATCTGCCCCCCTGTGGCAACTGATAAGGCGGAAACTGCACCGATGATGCCTGCTGCCACGAAATATGGTCTACGACGGTACCCCATTACCGGAAAAACATCCGTCAGGAGACCCCATAAGGGTTTCATCACCCATGGAATGGAGTAGAGGCCTACAAAGAGTTGCACTGATGATGGCTGAACCTTCTGTACATCTTTCCAGTAGTAATCGGATACCACTCGGAATAACGAGCCGGAGAAGCCCTGGCTGAGGCCGTAGACCAGCACGACCCCAAGGACAAAAGTTGGGTTTAGCCTGGAGGAGAGCATTCGCAGCCATTGCAGAGGTGCAAGTATGGCTGAGAAAATGACAGACTTGTGATCTTGTTGTACTTCATTCTCTTGATCTGGTTCTGATAATCTCTTCTGTAATTTATCTTCGTCTTCAGGATTAGTTGTCTCCAGATCTTGCATCTCAGAGGCAGGGTCATAGAAGTTGGAGTCAAGATAATAGAATGTCAAGGAAATGATATATTTACAACTACTTGCTCCATCTAGATGGTTGACTCTGAAAAATTAATAGCAAGTTGAAAATAATAAGTCATTTGGGGGCAGAACTGGGGTAGGTGTAGATTCCTTTTACTTGGTCCACGCTGGTGCTGATGTGTGCAAATTAAATATATGGAGCAAGGAAATAAGAGTAAGAATTAGATTCATTACATTAGATAAGAGGAGACAATTTGAACAAGCTACAAAGGTTATTACAATGATCTAACAGAAATTTGACAAGGAAAAACTGCACAAGTTCCCCCTTCCATGTTCTAATTTCCAGATGGATCACAGCTTATTGATGTTATCATATCAAAAAGAAGGTATAGAAGTAACTCAAGGCATATCAAATCGTACAGTAGCCTGATATACAATCAAACAAGACAGGCTCAAGAGGCGTAGCTGGAGTTCATGCTGCAAGAAGCTTTTGGATATCTTTCTGCAAACAGCCAAGAAAACAGGAACAAGGGGATTGGAACTTGATCAAAGTTAACACAATGGAGCAGAGGATTACTAATGATTTTGAAGGTGCAGAGTTGCAAGATTACCTCTATTTGAAAAGGAGAAGTTGTTGGTGGATATCTTGCGACAACTTTGCCATTTTTATCGACCAGGAATTTCTCGAAGTTCCATTTAATCACATCACCGAGAAACCCTCCTGCAGTTGACTTCAGAAACTGATAAATTGGAGCTGTATTTGGTCCGTTAACATCAACCTACAAAAATCAAATCTGAGTATTTGTATTGAACATGGTAACCAGTAGTGAAATTGGAGAAGTCAACCACAAGTACCTTATCGAATATTGGAAACTCAGCTTTAAACCGTGTACAAGCAAACTGCTTGATTTCTGAATTATTTCCTGGCTCTTGACCTCCAAACTGATTACATGGAAATGCCAATATTTCAAATCCTGTATTGGCATATGGTTTTCAATCTCAGCCTATTAATTTCACATAATACCACACAAGAACTTGATCCACAACCAAATCCTACCTTGAGTTTTGTACTTATCATAAAGTTGAGATAGCTCTGAATAATTTGATGATGTCAGCCCACTGCATCCAAAACCAATCAACAAATCAGCTCATTTTGCTCTAACATATAAAATTGCAACCTCACAAACAGCGAGGCCGATAACAGAACTAAGAGGACACCACACACGCGCACACACAGTTCAGCATACATGGAAGAGAGCGTACCATCTTGAAGCGACATTCACGATTAAAAGTACCCTTCCTTTGAATTTGCTAAGTGTCACATCATTGCCATCAATATCCTGCTCTCAGTGATAAGAGTAGCATCGATTAAACAAATCCAGAATCTGTCTACCAACTAAAAACATTATAAGCAATCATATTGTTGGAATAATATTCAGTTGCATTTGGCAAATAAGTGACTCAATTTCTAAACTGGATAGACAATCTACAGGGCTCACCAGTCACCACCATTTAAAATTTTATGTATATCTGAATCTTACAAGTTTAAACACCAGCTATGGGAAATCTAGAACTACATGATTGATCTGACAACACGAATTTCCATTTCAATCAAATAGTAATCGAGCACGTAACTCTACTTCCAGAGCATATCACATGGGAAAAAACCCACAATAAACAGAGCTGGGCAGTAGATGAAAAGAGTCAGTGAGTCACCTTCACAGTAAAGTCGTAAATAGTCTTCTCAGTAGCAGCTCTGGCGTAAACAGAAGCAAAATATCTTGACTTGGAAGCAACAACACGTGATTTTGGAGATAAATCAAGAAGCCCATTTTGGAAAAATGTAGACTTGGAAGAACATAGATTTCTCGTTCGGCTTGACATATCAACAAACACCATCGACGGACAATTGGAGTTTGCCTGCACTAAACTCTGCAAAGGCGCTGAAAAAATCGAATAGAACGCCGTTGAAGTCATTGAGGACTGTGGAAGGAGAATTTCGGTTCAGATGACAAACGCATACACGGTGTATCAAATGGAAGCAGCAGAATTGTACTAATTTGTGGAGTTTTGAGTGCCTGGGTTATCTTCTTGAAGTTTGTCGAAGAATCTTGAGTTCGGAATAAAATTTGCTCGGGAGTCAATCTTCCACGTGGTCTCGATAGTGGATCATGCCTTTGCTATTGCTTTCTCAATTCTCATGATTGAGAAAAATTCAAAAACAGGCACCCGTATTTAGAATTTTATTTATTTTGGTTAGAGAATATTATGTTTAGAAAAATTGCAAAAAACTATTTTTAATTATCTTTTCAAGTGTGATTATTTTTACATTTTTTCACCCTCTCCACAATTTTTTTAACACTACTATAGTCCACCCAAAACGAATCTTGAATCGCCGAACAGACCATTACGAACTAAAATTGGACAAACGGTTCACTTAACTGTCATCGCAGGTTTAGACAATCGTAGAATTGCGGTTCGGTTATAGTTCATCCTTTGGAAAATTGTAGTTGATGATTCAACGAATCGGGAAAATTGTAGTGGATCTATTCCTTGGGTAAGTTGGGATACAATGTGCCGGAAAATTGAATTGGGGGGACTTGGGTTGATCTAACTTGTTTCAATTTGGCTTTGCTTGCCAAATGGGGTCGGAGGTTGAAAGTGGAGAAAAAAAAAGGTATATGGCGAGAGATAATTCAATCAAAATATTTGGGTAATCACTTCCTAGGTGTAACTGGTCGTCATTACTGGTGCATAAAATAACTTCTTGTTGGTGGCGTGATCTACGCAAGATCATCATATTAGCTGGTTGGTTTGTGGACGGTTTAAAGCGAGAAATGAGAAATAACCGTGATACACGGTTTTGGGAAGATGATTGGTATGGAAATGGGACTCTAATCTGTGCGTTTCCCAATTTTGAATGGTTGTTGATAAAGGAGCTTTAGTGCCGGATAAATGGAGTTTGATTGACATGGTGTGGCAATTGAATTGGAGATGGGTTAAATCACTTAGTCGGTTACAAGAGACATCGTTGCTCATGCTCACGGAACAAATATTGGGGTGTCATCCGTCTGAAGGCTCAGACATCTGGACTTGGTCAGGCAATGTCACGGGTCTTATAACGTGAAGAGTGGATATCGTGCAGTTAGAGCTGAGCACGTTATATTTGCCCCTCAGCCTGAAATAGCCAAAATCTGGGAAAATAGGTCACCTTTTGGAGTTATGATTTTTTGTTGGCGTATCATTCAATTGAGAGTTGCAACGATCGACAACCTATTGCTTCAAGATATGTCCTTCCCGTTGAATACCCAATTATGCATATTTTGTAAGGCCCGAATGGAGGAAGTATCACATATATATTTTTGACATGCCAAAAAATGTATCAAATATGGGCATCTATATACTCCTGGTTTGGACTTGTGTATATTGGACATTGTTCCCTAATGCAACATTATCTCGCACATGTGGGTTTAGTTGAAAGAAGAGAACAAAATTTATGGAAATCGGTTTGGCATGGGACAATTTAGAACTTATGGAATACAAGAAATGATATGAGGTTCCAGAATGGGAATTGGGTCTTGGATAAGCTTCTTGAGCGCATTCAGGTCCAACTTTGGTACTGGCATACGGCTTTTGAAATAGTTCCAGTGGAAATCACAATAGCTGACTGGTTACGACACCCCCGATTATGTGTTAGTACTTTCTTCCCGCCATGATTTGTATTTAGTTGGGATCATTGTCATCTGCAAAGGGGATTTTGTTCGCCATAGTGTGTACACAAAAGTTTTTAGGTTATTGTAAATTCAATTACTCATCAAAAAAAAAGAACTGAAATCGCCAGTTATAACCGGTCGGCGACAACCGTCCACTACTTAATACTCCCTCAATATACTTACTTGGCTTCACCCACAAGACAAATCCATTTTATTAAAACATGTTTTTTTAGGTAAGTATTAAAACATGTTAATAGTAACATATAACGGTATGCTTCAATCTGAATGCACCCCATGTACCGAGCAATCACAGTTTGGAATCCCCAACTCCGCCGCTAGGCAAGGCGGATGTCCGCTACCACCTCCATACCAAACCCTTCTCCTCCCGACAAACTCCTCCACAAAATCGTCCAACATCTTGACAGTCACATGTGGCATCACGACCACGTGTGCCAAATTCCCAGAATGCGACAATTGCCAATGACTGATAAACTCCATCTCCCGTGGACGCTCGAACACCACCATAATTCCCATTTCATTAAGCATCACACTGATCCCCGCCGTTCTCAGTTGATCCCTCAAGTGTCGAGCATTCATCACGCATTTATTGGTATCGTGTCGCAATCCGATCCGACCCTTGATGTTCAACGAATACCACATGAAGATTGGGCCATGGCCATTCCGGCTACCGCTGATCGTGGAATCGATCGTGTTGATGTAGTCCACGACGTTGGAAGTGAACATGGTGTTGTCCCTGTTTCGTGTCATGTACACTCCACATGGCATTGGGGAGCCAAGGAACTTGTGTGCAGAGACTGCGATACTATCGATTCGCTTCTTGAAACTAGTCTTCGACGCCTGTGCCACGACCGTAGTTATTATATGAATTAGGGGTGTTTTGCGCAGATCTCTTAGGCTTATAATTGGTTTTTTTGAAAAAAATGAAGAGTTATTTTTTGAAAAAATATGCTTATAATTGGATTATAATTTTAAGAATGTTGCGCAAAACAGGGGCTTATACAATCACTAAAAGGAACCATGTGTTCAAACTCTGGATAAATGAAGTTACCTTTTCAATGAAAGGAACCATGAGGCCTTGTAATGCTGCGTCGCAATGGATGTAGAATCGATCATTCGAATACTCACAATCTTGTAATATTTTTATGATGATATCAAGGTTGTCTATGCCTCCCTTGAAAGTTGTACCTATAAGTCATATTTGAACCAAAAATCAATAAATAAGTCGAGCAAAAGGCATGGGTAATCGAAACAAAACATAAATTATTTTGGTAGGTGTGGAGGCAAGAAATGAGACATATTCCAGGGCTGATAGCATTATCCGGAACACATATTTAACATGGCACATGTCACTAATTGGAGGAGGATAAAGGCCGAATCCAAGTTTTCGACTTTACGCTATTCTATGAACGGTTGAATGCTAGCCTCAAGAATTGAAATTAATTTTTGTCCTATAGCAAAATACTTAAAAAGTAGGGGATGTAAATGTTAGGATTTAATTTATGGATCCTACCAAACCAAAATCAAACATACCCAGTATATCCCGCCTTTCGGCAGGGTCTGGGGAGGGTGAGATGTACTCAGTTATACCCTGACCTCTATAAAGAGATCAAGAGACTGTTTCCTTGGAGACTCTCGGCTCTTCGAACACACACACACACAACAAAAAAAAAAAGTGAAAGAGTGAGATGAGTTGCGGACCGCCAACCGCCAATGCCGCAAATTTATGGATCCTACCCAACACTATATTTGCATGATATTGCAGCTTCTGGCCGAAGCCTCACGGTTTGGTTCTTGGGATTCCTCCCCCCCCAAAAAAAAAATGCCTTATACCAATTAATGTAGTGTCTGCCCATTTAAATCCAACAATTCTCTTCCATCTAATTTGTGTGGGACAACCAACCTTTGTTCGTTCAACATTCATTCTGTTGAATAAAGGGTCATCGGTGCCCTTTCAAATCAGAGATTCCTCCCCTATAACATTGTCGGACCTTAAATCGAGGATTCGTCTCCTAGAAAAAGGGATCATATCTTTAATAACCATCCTTCAAAGTGTTGGACAACCAACTTTTGTTCGTTCAACATTCATTCCCTCGAACAAAGGGTCATCAGTGCCCCTTCAAATCAGAGATTCCTCCCCTAAAACATTGTCGGACCTTAAATCGAGGATTCCTCTCAAAAAAAAAAAGGGATCATAGGTGTCCCCTTTAATAACCATCCTCCGAACCTTAATCAGGGAGAAAGTCTCTTTAGGGGCCGGAACATCTATGTCTACACTCATTGCACCACTGTTAAAATTTAATTTTCGGATCCTACCCAATACCACATTGGTATGATATTATTCGCTTTGGACCGAAGACCGTGTTCTTGGAATTTTTCCCCAAAAGCTCTCATACCAATAAACGGAACAATTCCCTTCCACCTAACCGGACAGCCAACCTTTGTTCATTTAACAGTAAATATTCAGGACTATTGAGTTAAAACCCATTATTAATAAATTTTGTATAACCCCAAAAAACTTATTTATGATACCTATGTTGACATTGACTATTGCAGGTTTTTCCTTGTTGAGAATGAGTTTTTCTCTCAAGTCTTCACTGTCCATCTCTCCGGTAGTTAGGGTGGCAATTATGTTGACCTCCATTCTACACACTCTCGCGATCTTGAAGATTGAGTAATGCGATTCTTTGGATGTGTACATAATCGCATCCGGGAGCAATTCACGACTACAAGAAAACAAAATGCTTAGAACTGTTTTATGGATAAAAAAAATGCTACATTTTAAAAAAACTTGCTTCTACATGAAAATAATAGAAGCTGCTTAGCATAACTTATTACAAACAAAGCCTTAATCATTTAAGCAAAAGCTTTAGTATTGAATTTTGACCCCCCTCGGATTTATATTTCTGGCTCCGTCTTTGCAACCATATC
>JAOWBN010031715.1:0-10268 GCA_028565015.1 Pinguicula moranensis | reverse complement strand
AGCTGCAAACTAGGATACAGCGCGTTTCTTTTCATTTACTTCTTCCATGTATTTTGTAAATATTTTATCAATGGAAATTTGGCATTTCAAAAAAAAAAAAAAACTACAGTCATATATCTTTAAATCCGATAAATTGGACGGATACTGATTTTTTTTTTATAATTGTTAAAATAATTTAATGAATATAAAAAAATATTATCTCATGTATATAAGGCCACTTCACACCTTATTGTTCTCATTTGTGCTGATTTAGGAGAAACGATCCAGAGATGAAAACGAACCTGGTTTAAAAAATGTCATAGTTGCTATAAGAGCAAAATGGTCTAAATATCTTTTAGATATACAACTATTGAACCTAGTTTCTGAAATTTTAGACCCCCGAATTATATTAGAAGGTTTAACAACATCATTAGAAGATTATTATAATACATTTACAAACAAGCATGGTGCACCAATTAGAAATGATAAGAATGTAATTACAAATATAATAATTGTATTAAATGAATTATATGTATATTATCAAGGACGCTTAGGTATTACGACTCAACCGGCTAAGACACCTAGTAAAGGTAGTACTAGTTGAACACTAGTTTTTCGGAGATTTATAAATAAAATATCCATGAAACGAATCAGGCCCCGATCAAGTATCACACTTGTGGAACTTGACACATATTTAACCACTCATTTCAACATTGCACAGACAAGTGCAAGTGAAGAAGGTGTTGATTGGATGTTTTTCGATGTTCTTGGCTGGTAGAGAAGCAAATCACAAAATTTTCCGGTATTATCGATTATGGCAAAAGAAGTTTTAGGATGTCCAGTTTTGACTGTTGATGTAGAACAAACATTTAGTTAGAGGGGGTACATTTTAAGTAAAATTCATTCAAACTTAATCTCCTAGATGTTGGAATATCAAACTTTATGCAGGATTGGATAGCTGCGGAGTATAGGCTTCAAGAACATCAATTCGTTGAAGGGGATCCATTCGACATAAATGACGATGGGTCAACAACAAGCACAGGTGCATCGAGTCCAACCAATTTTTAATGAATAAACAAGTAATAAAGGTAAGAAACTGAATAACTACATAGGCTTTGATTCATTTATTCATGCACATAAACGATACGTAGACAATTCAGCTATAAATGTTAATTTATTTATAATTTAATTCAAACCATTCTCCTCATTTTTTTTAATTATATTGTAAATGCAAGTTAATTTAAATTGTAAATATAAATATTAACATATATTTATTTGTATTAGTATTGTTTTATAAATGTAAATGTGACTTCATTTATATGATCAATCATAAATGTAATTTTATTCTTATTTTAATTTATAAACTTTGGTTTATAAAATATTATTTACATATATATAAATAATATTTATATATTAATATATTTATTATATATAAGTTTATTCATTTATGGAACTTAAAATATATATAATTTTAAAGATTTATATGACAAATATAAGAAAACAATTTTTTCTAAAAAAAATGTAAGAAGCAAAATTTTCCTTTACAAAGTCCAAAAAAAATTGGTTACGCCGAAGGTTTGAACTAGATTTAAACCGTGTCGAAACCGTCATGAAACCATCCGAAACCAGCCTGAACCAAAATCGTCAACCGAACCAGTGGTTTTTGGCAACCGAACCGGAGGTTTTTGGCAATCGAACCGCCAACCGGAGTAAACCGAACCGGGCAAAACCGGATATTCAAAATTAAGGTTAGGGTTTGCATTTTTAAAAATCAGTAACCGGCAAAAAAAACAGTGGTTCAATAACTGGCAATCGTACCTCCCATGTCTATATTTAGTAATATACCTGGAGGGTATATAAGACATATACTTATGTTTTGGTTTTATTGGCGTTTGGAGGTTCGAACGTCAATTTAAATTTTTGACTGGAGTTAGAGGACTCTTCTAACTACATTCAGTCCGAAGGAAATTGAATTCCAACTGTTGGATCGTGAGTTATTGGATTTCGAACAGGCTGCTCATTTTTGTGTTTTATATCTTTGATACTGTATTGTGATTCTAGTGTCTACGTATTGTGTTGTAACGATTAGAGATCTGTGGTGTGCTGTTGCACTCTTGATCTTTTGGGGATATTAGATTTTAGTGGATCTAAGGATCCCGTGATTTTTCACCTCTTCACATCGAATGAGTTTTCCACGTAAATCTTGGTGTTCTTCTTTTCAGTATTGTTTCATTGCAGTTATCTCCATATTCGATTCTGATTATTTTTGCTCCTAACAGATTCTTGCAAATTGGGGAGAATGTTTATTTCCGCTGTACTATTGAATTATTGTTGTGAATTATTTGTGCAAGTGTAAACAAATGAGCAAACAAGAAAACTCAATTATTTCTCTACCTTATTTCCTCTCACAATTTCTTCTCTTCACTATCTTTTCTTCTCTTGTAGTGAATGATCATTTGATACATTACAACGAGTCTATTTATAATCCAAACTTCGACAACAATCATAAATGAGGCGTGATGAATGGCTGCGGCGTGCAGAATGACAACTCTTTCTTTGTGTCTGCCATCAATGCCATCTTTCACGCTTGGGTCTGCTTCTTGTCTTTGTTTGATGTGAGAGGCCTCCAATAATGTTCCAACAACATTCAATTTCTATTCAATTCATACCAGTCATCTATTTATAAATAACTAGATGGTTTTGTAGTTGCCACGTGTAGGTTCTTTAGTGGTAAAATGATATCAATGAGAATGGATTTGTATTTGCCACGTGTAGGTTCTCTAGTGGTAAGATTATATCAATGAAACTTCCTATAGACTGGAAGTTTGATTACGTGTGTTTTGAATATATGGGTTTCTATCAGGATTTTGGGCCGCCTTTTTCTTGCGATTGGGCCTCGTTTTTCTTTGTCTGTCGTAGGCCCGTTCCATAGGTGAGTTGGACTGCAGCCCTATCATTGAAGAGTGGGCCTCTGCTACCTTTCCTTCCCCTTTCCTTCATTGGTGATATCTGAATGACTTGTTACAACCACCTTTCACGTGCTTGTTGATCGTTTTCTTCCAAATACTTGGGTTCCGGATTGCCAAGCACAAATGGTTTCAATTGCTCAAGCTTTTCCTGCCTAAACTTCTTGTAGTTGTCCGAATTGACAGGCCTGAGGGTTTGCCTTCTCTTTTCCACATTTCTGTCGTACTCCAGTTGCTGCGAGAGCTTCCGCCTCTCTTTCTTCGTAATGTTGATCTCCCTCTGAACATCTAGCTCATTATCCGGAATCAAACTCTCCGGCGACACACCCGCATCTTTACTATCGACTCGAACGCCGTTTTCATCGAAATTCCTCGGTGTACTGAGAAAAGGGTCATCGAAAACTCCTTCGAAAACTAGGCAATCACCGATGACAGGGTCCTCCTCTTATTCCGTTTGATCCTGTGCCACAGCATTGTAGGAGAAGCTGGAGGACTTGAATTGTCGAACGGGAACTGTACGCGGCAGAGAAGGGAAACAGAGGTTTGTAGGGAAGAAGGACATAGGAGAGGTTGGGCGGAAAGAGAATACTGTGGTTTGAGAAGTTTGTTGGACAGTTGAAGGCCAAAGCTGCTGAGGCCATGGCTTCTCTTCCCTACCAGGAGGATTCGTACGAGAAAGAAAAGAAAACAGACCGAGACGGGCAAGTGGGTCCAAGGGTCGAGGGCCTGGTGGGCTTAAGGCCCATGCTCGGGTTACAAATTGTGATCCTTGGGGATGCCGGTTCGGATAAAAATCAGACTCGGCAAGTGACCCATTGGAATTTGGAAGCGTCAAAAGTAGTGCTGGGCAGCGGAAATTTCGCTTTTGCATCGCGCCCCTTTCGCATTTGCTTCCATATTTTTGCGGGAATTCGTTTTTGATTCCGCATTCCGCTCCGCAAGTATTATGCGAAAGTGGATGTTCCGCAAATTTTTTTGAAGGAAAAAATTCAGCAACAATGTTTCAACAGGGAAAAAATCTGCAAAAGAAAAAAAAATTCTACAACATACAGATATCTGTATGTAATGCAATAAGAAACGAAACAATATATACTTCAAAGATACTTTGATACCATGAGAGATATAGATGTGGAAGAATTGTGATGGAGAGCAAATAAAATAGGGAGGAAGCGACATGATTACATCAAGACACGCTACACAGGACATTCGATAGAATAAGGACAACTCATGCGTCAAGTTTTTTGTATCTTAAACAAGTTTGTTGGTGTTAAATGTGACTGTGCTTTTAGCAGCTTTGTTTGTTCCATTTGCTGCATCCAACACATAATAATAATCAAAAGAATCACACCAAAATCCTTCTCACAAAATAGTTCAACAAGTGCAGCCTACAAGCACACATTCTGAACTATACAACTACAAACTGAAAACAATAAATCTCATCTTCATCTCTTGACAACCAAAAACTACAAAACAAATAACCCTTTAAGTGCAAAAGACAAACTTTACAACAACCAAATCCTGAATCTGAAAACCCAAATAATGGTTAGTTAGAATCTGAAAAATAAATCACAAATTTTGAATCTGAAACCCACAAATCCAATCGGAGACTCAACAAATAAATTGCAAATTTACCTGAATCTGAAGTCTGAACCCTAGGTCGATCTCCACGAAGAAGCGGCAATTCAGACTTCAGTCGTTCAGTCGCGAGGAAGAAGCATTGATGGAGATATAGAAATCTGAATTCTGAAGTTGCGAGGAAGAAGCGGCGGCAGCGATACAGAAATATGTTTTCTCTTCCTTCCTGAAGTCGCCAAGACGCATTCAAGTCAAGTTAAACTTTTTATTATTTTATTATTTTTTTAATATTTTTTTTATTGCAGAGCGGAATGTGAAAACCACAAATTTTCGTGGTCGGTTCCGCATTCCGCTCCGCAAAATTGATTAAAGCCCAAAAAACTTCCGCATTGTACTCCGCTTCCGCACGGAAGCGGAGTTTGCAGATATGGAAGTCTGCGGATGCGGATGTGGAGTGCGAAAACTCCGCATCCGCTGCCCAACCCTAGCCGAAAGACTGACAATGAATTTGTCGGGTTGTTTTACTCTCTTTCAAACAGTAGACATGTGACTTCTACGGCAATCCCATGTCTTCAGTCAAGGTAGCGTTAGCTATACACTTCTCATCTCTTTTTCAGTTGCCTGTTGGCTCGTACTGTCTGGAGTGACTTTTTCTTTCTAAAGACTGCCCACTCTCGGATGGATGGTATAGTAGGAGTGCAGGGATTTGGATCGACCACGATAGCGAAGGCAAAAAAAGATCTTTCATGTACAACCTGACAATATAAATACTCTATCCCAAATTGTGCATTTTTAAATTAAAAAAATTTGGCCGACCCGGAGGGCCACCGGCGAGATTTCAGCGGGTTCGACGGGTAGAGCCGGATTCTAGCGAGTCGACCAGTACCCAACCGAAATTAAGTGATAAAAAAATCTAAATTTAAATTTAAATTTTATTAATATCTTAATTAAAAAAACAAATTTTTGCCATGATCCTGACGGGCGGCATGTGGCACGAGCTACTGCAGGAATGGATGCATTTAAATTTGAATTTTAGAATAAAACATTAATAAGTTTATATTAAAAAAATTTAATTTTTTTAAATAAAAATGTTTTTTTGGCCGTTTTCACTCTCAACTCACAAATTTTCAAAAACTTTTTTATTATAATTCTACACCTATAAATACCCTTACCCCTTCATTTTTTCACTCTCAACTCAAGCTTTTCTTATTCTCAACTACTAGTACAAGCAATTTTCGCTCGCTCGTTTTAATTCATTTATTTTGGTGCATTTTATTTCGCCATTTTTGCATATTAGACTTTTTCATACCACAATAATGTTGAAAAAAATTCTTACTTCTTCACTACATCCACATGATTTCGACCTTAATCTTGATTTCGATAATTTGATCGATATGGATTTCGAGTTGGTTGATTCGAACACGCCACCACCTCTACCATCGATTTCAGAGGCGAAGGAGGTGGTAACACCATCTTCTCTAACAGTTCATGGACGTGGTAGGCGTGAACGTCCACCCTTTTATCCTCAATCTCATACTCCGCCTCCAATGGCTCAACAAACTCCGGCTACGAATAAAATAAGTAAATCCCGAATTTTTATGAAATTTTTCGACAAACTTTCAAATTTAGAGAGAGGGTCCAACTTTTTTTGGGTGAAGTGTTAGCTATGTTTAAAGGCATTTCAACATAAGAAATGTACGATTTAATTTTTTTTAATAGTCAAAATAATTTATGGAATTTTGTATGGATCTTTTTTCTAAATTTAATTTTTTAAATTTACATTTCTTTATAAGTGGGGGTTATGGCTTATTTTTTAAACATATATTAACTAAGCACCCATAACATGTATAGTAGTTGGGGTTCTATCGCCAACTCTAATGGATTCGGTGTTGGAGCTGGATCTGGAGATACGTCTTCTATTACTCAATTGTTTTTGTATAATCCAACTAGAAATAGGAAAAGTCTAGTAGACTTAACTAGTTCATAAGGTTTTCCATTTAGATTTCCTTAAAGTTTAAATTTAGAAAATTTTGTGCGTACATGTTTACAACTCGCATTTAGTAGAGTTTCACGTAAATCACACACTACCGATATTGCAAAATCTTTTAGTAAAAGAAAATGCAAGTTATGTTAGATTTTTCCATCTCTATGCCATAAAGTTTCTATATGTAGTGATATATGATCGAATCTTTGGCAAAAATATAGTTATATGGGTGTTACTTGTCACCGTATAGATAATGAGTGAAAAAATAAGAAGAAAAAAATAGCATTTGAGTTGTTTGATAATGCACACACCGCACTCTATGCTTATATTAATTTTAAAAGAATATAATTTATAAAAGCAGAGTATATAGTATGTCTTTTGATAATGGTTCTCGTTGTGGTTGTGGTTTTGATAATGGTTCTAATAATGAGATAAGTGTAGACGGTTTAAAAATGCTATATGATTCTTCTTTTTGTGGTCGTTTTTTTTCATATTCGTTGTATGTGTTATATTATTAATTTATGCAACAATATGCTCTTAAAACTATAAATTTAAACTTTAACCCAATTAAGTGTACTATAAATTTTTAGGTGAGTAAACATAGGGTAATGAAAGTTTATAAGTTTATAATTTGTATAAAGTTTATTAGTTAATATAAAGTTTTTAAATTTATATATTATATAATTTTAGAATTTAGGGTTAAACTATAAACTTTATATAACTTATAATTTTATTAAATAAAATTTGTAAACTTATAAAATTTATATATATTTTTAATTTTTTTTATATAACAAATTTAGAAAAATTATAATTTTTAAAATTAATTTATAAATTTATATATATAAAGTTTATATATAACTTATAAACTAAAATTAAATATAAACCCAAAATTAATTATAAACCTAACGGCGGCTAACACCAACAATTTTAATACAAAAATATTTGAAATAATAATTTTTTTTGCAATAATAAATAATAATACATGTTCACAAGTTTAAAAAATTTAATATGAACCAAAGAGTTCAAACCGAAGATTCAATCGTGTCGGAATCGTAACAGAATCGAAGGGTAACAGTTAACACAGAGGATCGGGCCGATAAACTTGGGATCAATTAACCGACCTTGGAAGGGTCCGAGTCCAACTTCCAGGTCCAGGATCTTGGACTCGGCGTGCTGTGCCACCACCCATCTCTACAAGCCGAGATAAAATAGTGAAGATGTCTATGATGTCATATTCATATTCTATTTTAACTATAATAGAATATTAAATACATGGTCATTTCTTTATAAATATTATTTAATAAGAGCCTGTTTTGCACAGTCTTTTTAAAATTATAATTGGCTTATAAGCACATTTTTTTAGAAAATAAGTGATTTGCACAAACAACCATCTATTACTTGTTCTTATTTTAAGAAGGTAAACCTTCTAAAAAATAAGCACCTCCTGACATGTTTTTTTCCTTCTAAAAAATAAGCACCTCAATTCCGGCATGGCGGGGGGTTCCGGCGACCGGCGGCGGGGGCTCTGGCATGGCGATTTTGAAAAATTTCGGACCCTATGAGACACCTCTATTCTAAAAATAATTATCTTTTAAGTATTTGCGCAAAATACCACAACTTCTAAAAATAAGAAGTAGAAGAATACCTGCGCAAAATAGGGCCTTAATATTTTTTGATAAATATTGTAAATATGGATAGTATCCATATCGATATGATTAATGAATCCCACGTATCATGGGAATAGATTTGAAAATCAAGTGTTGAATCTTTCTTTTGAACTAATTTTATTAAATGTGATGCGCCGATATCTATTTATTGATGTTTCTGTTCAGCTTGTACGATCTCCATTTCATTTGATTTTTTTCAGCAGGTTACCATTCATTTTCATTTTGGCGTCGTGATAGATAATCACTCACAATAATGGTACTAATAAATACAAGTTTCGAAAACCTGTTGGTCCGATCCCAAACATTAGCCGAAGTTTCGAAAACCTGTTAGTCCGATCCCAAACATTAGCCGAGCCGAAAAAAATTGAAGAGTGTGTTCTGAATTATTTGTGTAAGTATAAATAAATATAAATTAATAGTTAAATAAACATATAAAATGTCAAAATTTTTCACAAACTTTTTTTCCAAAATTTTCTCCAATTCTTTCTCTTCTCTTTTTTTTTTAATAAAATAATTCATAAAATATTCAATGAGATCGAACATCTAACCTTAAAATTGTGAGACTTACATTCTATCAATTGATATAAACAAATCTTATACATTAATATTAATGCAAAATAAATGTAATTTAAGTATGTTAGAGAATATATAATGCAACTTTACCCAATAGGATAACAAACTATTTTTTTTTTTGTATGCATAATAAAATTTGAATCTTAATAGAACCATAAAACCCATTCCCCCATTAACTCCGCACCTGCCATCACGAGTTGTTTTTCACTTTTTCACGTGGAAATGGTGCATCCACTTTGCCCCTCGTATTTAGTATTTGCAGTCTGCAATGGAATCTTATCTAAAAAAATGCACCAACTATTATTTTGAATTTGATGCATTATTTATTTATTTATTATCACGTCCTTTTCAAACCATAAATTCCATTGGTTCACCTTTACCACTTTCCAGAACCTAAATTCTTACATACGTATATTCATAAATAACTGAAAATGTGAAACAAAAAGTATCCGACAAATATTGAAAAATTCAAACGATGCTTTAATCCATTTCTCCAATTATACATACATACGGTAGCTTTTCCACTGCGGCTGCGATTTAGATTATTTTCTCTCGTTGTTTCAAGTCTCTGCTAATAAGCACTTGCCGGATATTGGGGCTAATTTTATCCCTCTGCAGCCTATTGAGGAATCCGTCCCACACGGATTAAAAATCCAATTGTATAAGGATTTAAATAAAAATACGAAAACATAACTTCAATGAGGCTTTTTTGGGATATCAGCCTCAAAAACAAACCCGTGAGGGTTTCGTCCAAGAGCGGACAATATCAGCCTCTAGAAAATTATACACAACCATGTTGCAGACTTGTGAACGGGTCGCATCCCACAATAGCAATGATAGAGGCAGGGCAACACCATGGTCTAGTCCCTCGAGATTTAAAGAAACAAAATAATATACAGATAAAAGAAATTAATTTTGTAATTTGGTTTTTTATGTAATATTTAAATTATATTTATTTTGTTTTAGTATATAAAATTCACTTAAATTAGATGTTAAAGGTTAAGAATTTCAATTCAAAACTCAAGAGTTTAATCATTGTGTGAGCATTTTAAGATTTTTAGAAATCAAAAGAATAAAAATGTTATCACTATACCATAAAATTTTGATTATGATTTATTAATTATAATAATATATTGTTTTTAGATTTTTTAATATAATTATTTTTGAAATTTTAATTAATAAATTCTTTTTTATAAATTAAAAAAATTAAAAATCTTTCTACGCTAAATATTAATTTATTAAATCTAATCCACTTTGCTCAAATCCCAACAAAATATAGATTTCTATAAAATAATAATCACTCTTTCCGAAAGTGTCCGAAAATAAAGCCTGTTTTGTACCACTATTTTTTCAGATTATTTTTCTCATTCTCCTTTTTTTCTAGATTATTTCAAAAACAGTGTTTTAAATCTCCACTTCTCCTTCTACTTCTCCTTTTTTTCCAGTAAAAACTCCTTTTTTCAGAAGTAGGTAGGAACCTACTTTTTTTTCTACTTCTCCTTTTAATGGCAATTTCGTAAATAA
>JAOWBN010031704.1:0-10268 GCA_028565015.1 Pinguicula moranensis | reverse complement strand
GATAAAACCACTCGAGATGATACAAATTGGCTTGTGGCCAGAGGCGGAGGAAGGGGGAGAAGGGGGCCTTGGTCCCTCCCAAGATTTAAAAAAATAACAATTATATAGGTTTTTTTTACTTTAGTCCCCTTTTAAAATATTTTATATATATATATATATATATGTCCTGAAATAATCAATTGTATTTGTAGCTTGGTTGGTAGATGTACTAGAGTTCCTCAATTATGGTCAATGGTTTGAATCAACATCTAAAAATCTCCAACGGATTCGACCACTAGTGGGCGAGTTGATAAAAATCCTATTTGTACCACTATGCTACAAATAACTTGCTGTAATTATTGTTCCAAATAAATTGGTATCCATATTAATTTACAGTTATTAATATTTTTTTTTATGTTCTTTAACATAATTATTTTTATAGTTGAATTTTTATTTGGATTGTTAACCAACCATATTTCAAACTTATGTATTTATTTTTGTTATAAAGAAACAAACTATTAGTGCAAATTTGTGGGACAATAATCATTATAATTATTGTCTAAAAAAATGTCTTAGTAAAAATATTATTAAAATAATATTTTTATCAAACAATAGTAATATTAATCCAATAATTTTTTATAAGTTGTTTCGACCTATTTTGACTCTTTTGATAAATGATACAGCGCACTTTCGCACTAATGTGCAAATAAACAAAAATATCCCTGTGTTGGATTTCGTGCCGATGTTCAACACGAGGGCATTTGGGTATTTTTTGCCAATTAGTGCACTATTAGTGTGCTATTTTTAGTGCGCTATATTATTTTTGGACTCTTTCAGTTTATAGTACAATATATGAACGCGCATAGCCGTCGGACCAAATTCAACCTGATCTCTACTCATTCTACTCAAACCCAAAAAATTTGACCCACTTCAATTGAAATCCTGGCTCCGCCCCTTATGACAGTGTCTAAAGGCTCACAACAAAATCCACGGTGGAAACTCAATGGGAGATTGGATAAAAAAATCCAACCTTATGCACCAATCTCATTTTTGGATAGTTTAATATTGTATTCCACGGTGGAAACTCAATGGGAGATTGGATAAAAAAAATCCAACCTTATGCAGCAATCTCATTTTTGGATACTTTAATATTGTATTTCTCCTGTTAGATTCAAATAGAATGTAGATAGCCACGACTCTAAAACACTCTCTTCCCAGGGGGAGAGGATGTAAAGTGAAGACCATTTGGTCATTTAATTTAAGCAAATTCACTTACCCAAAAAAATAATTTAGTGGTTCCATGACTCGAACCTCGATATAATGATGGGAGCTAAAGTGATTTATCATCTAAACTTGTGTTTAGTTGTCAAAAATAACTAAATGTGAGCACGAGCTTATGTCGAGATGGGTATAGAATTTAAAGCTTTGTAACAATGTTCCTGGTTTGATGCATTAATAGAAACTCATTTGTATTGGACAATGGTTGACATTGGCCGCTAACCAACGAAGTTTGTCAACGATCTAAATAAAGCTCGAATCCCTCGTGTTTTCCGGTGGAAATGTAGCCACAGAAATTTGTAAGAAATGTTGTCCAAACATCAAACATTTGCATTCCCGACATTTCCGGCGGCTCTCCGCCCTACAAAACCACTCCGCCACCCATCGGGTGTCACCCACCATCATTTAACCGGCGGTATTTCTCCAAACATTAAGAAGAGAAGAAGTGCTCCGTCAATCGACAACATCTTTCGAAGAGAACCAAATCGTATTTCAGGGATTTAAAAAATGGCGCGCCAAGGGGTTGTTCTTGCTCTCCTCTTTATCACCGCAGTATTCGCGGTGGCTTCCGCCCAGGTGTCCCCGAGCACCTCCCCCTCATCATCTCCGGCCGCCGCTCCGTCCGGAAGCGCTGCCGCCGCTACTCCAGAAGCAGCACCGGCGCCTGATGCCAGCAGCGCCGCGGCCACTCCGGAAGCAGCTTTCGCACCTGACGTCGCCGCGGCCTCGCCGGATATGGAACTGGAACCCTCTTCTCCGCCCGTCCCCACCACCGACGCTCCCGCAGAAGCTCCGGTTGAAGGTCCATCTTCTCTCTCTCCTCTTCCAGCCGATGCAGCACCCAGCCCGAGCGAACCCGCTGCCGACGCTCCCAGCAGTGCCTCCGTATTGAAGCTCTCCTCCGCCGTGGTCGCCACCGCTGCAGCCGGATTCTTCTACTTGTAAACAACATTTTCCTTCATCGTTTCACTGTTTGTTATAGACAACTATATTAGGAATGCCTTGAGCTAGGAGGTCGCCGGTCCTTTCTCGGAATTCTTTGATTGACGAAGAATTCCGGCCCAACATTCATCTACATATTTTTTTGCATTTCCATTTTTTTTGCCAGAGCTCCTCCGCTCCCGATGTAATAATTCGTTTGCTTATCAACTCCCAAGCCAATGAAGTATTTTTCATTCAATTTATTTTTACAGAAATGCAGTTCATTCTTCATATATACCCTATTTATTTTTCTGTAGTAATTTGAATATTTGAATACAACTGTATCGTTAGATGCCAAAAAAGTTATAATTGGTATGAACTAATTAACCAATTATGTAAACAAAGTAAGAAATTTGATAAATGTAAATAATTCTCAAGAATAAATGCAATTTTTTTTTTTAATTTCTTTTCTCTCACACTTCCTTCTTCTTCTCTTATTGTCTTGTGTAAATATGTATACAAAAAATGACCGACAGATTTATTCACGTCTCCTATTTTAATTTAAATTTGATATTTAGTATTATTCAACATTATTAAATACTATTAAACACTATTTGACATAAATGTTCGATTTGCATCCGTTGCCAAAATTGTTATCGCATTCATTCTATAATACTCTCCCCTTAATGTCCATCATATCATATTTCGTTAAAACCTTATTAGGAAAAAAATACTGGGAAAAAAATCCTAGTGAAGAAAAAAAAGTACATGATTTTATAACCTCCTCTTGTTAGAAACACCTTTGAGGTTCATTATTCTGATCTCTTTGACCAATTTTTCAAAAGTTGCAGTAGGTAGTGTTTGATAAACAAATTTGTCAGATTATCACTTGATTGAATTTGCTGGATATTGATATCACCATTTTCTTGAAGGTCATGTGTAAAAAAAAATATTGGGTTATATATGCTTCGTTCTATCCTCTTTAATGAAACCTTATTTTAATTGAGCAATGCAAGTTGCATTATCTTCATAAAGATTAGTTTGAATGTACTTCTTGGTCTCCAAGCTACATATTCCACGAATATGTTGGGTTATGGTCATTAACCAAATGCATTCACGACTTGCTTCATGAAATTGAAAAGATTTCTACATAATTGGAGGAAGTAACGACTGATGTTTGTTTAATAGAACGCCACAAAATAGTTGTATCTCTGCAAGTAAATATATGACTCGTTTGAGTAACTTTGTGCAAATTTGATAAATATCCAGCATCAGCATAACCAATTAGTTCTAGACTAAATACGCTGGGATAGTATAAACACACATCCATTATTCCTCAAAGATACTGAAAAATATATTTGATTCTATTCCAGTGTCTTCTAGTTGGAGAAGAACTATATCTTGCTAGTAAATTTACTGCAAATGATATATCATGTCGTGTATTATTAGCAAGATACATTAATGTTCCAATTGCATGATATCGTACTTCAGGATCAAGAAGTTCTTCACCGTCTTCATTAGGGCAGAACGGATCCTTTTTTTACATCAAGTGATCTTACTACCATTAGTGTACTTAATGGATGTATTTTATTCATATAAAATCTTCTGAGTACTTTCTTCAAATAATTGGATTGATGCAGAAAAATTCCTTCAGTCAAGTGCTCAATTTGAAGACCTAAACAAAATTTTGATTTTGAAGGTTTTTCAATTCAAATTCTTTCTTCAGACAAGCTACTATCTTTTATAACTCTTCAGAAGTTCTAATAATATTTAAATTATCTACATAGACAACAATGATGACAAGTTCTGATCCAGATTTCTTTATAAAATACCATGGACATATTGGATCATTTTTATAATTTGCTTTTAATAGGTATGTGTTCAAGCAATTGAACTACATATGTCCATATTGTTTTAATCGATATAGGGGTTTATTCAATTTAATAGAATAAATCTCTTGAAGATTTGAACTTTGTGCTTCAGACACTTTAAACCCTTCAGAGATTTTTATATAAATATCATTTTCTTGTAAGTCATATAAATAGGTTGTCACTATATCCATCAGTCGCATTTCAAACTTTTCATAAATTACCAGACTTATCAAATAACGAAATGTGATTGCATCCATCATAGGAGAATAAATCTCTTCATGATCAATGCCTGATCTTTAGGTAAAACATTGCGCAACAAGTCGTGATTTATATCTCACGAATTCATTTTTTTCATTTATTTTTCGTACAAATACCCATTTCTATCCGACTGATTTTATACCTTTTGGTATAGGGACTATTAGTCCAAAAACTTTACGTTTCTCTAAAGAGCTAAGCTCTGAAGCAATTCATTCTTTCTATTTTGGTCAATCATATTTTCGCCTACATTCCTCCATAGATGTAGGTTCAATATCCTCATTCTCTTTCATTATATCGCATACTATATTATAAACAAAAATATCATCAACGTTTGTCGATTCCATCTTTTTCCATTACGACATAATTTATGAAGATCTTCTCATTTTAGGTACCTGAATTTCTTCATTTATGTTATTTTCCTCTTTTGGAGTATTACAGGTCTCTGTTAGAGATTTTATTTCGTCTTATGGAGTATTACAGATTTCTGTTAGTGATTTTATTTCCTCTTTTAGACCATTCTTTATGTTTGGTCCTTTTCTTTTTCGAGATTTTTTTTAATCTTTGGGACTGATTTGTTCTTCCACGCTTCATGCGTGATTTTGGCTCATTTACTGTAGAAATTTGTCCTTCTGGGATATTAAGTCTAATCGGAGCATTTGAAGCTGGTATATGAGACTTAGTTATCATCTTCATGTCGGTAAGCGCATCAGTGAAATGATTTGCTAAATTTCGCAAATAAATAATCTTGTGAACTTCAAGGTCACATTGGCGAGAACGATGATCAAAATGTGATAGTGAAGATTCAGACCAGGATATTGTCTTTTTCACCTATTTATTTTCAACCCCTAATATTGGAAAAAATGATTCATCAAAATGACAATCAACAAATCTTGATGTAAATGAATCTCCAGTTGATGGTTCTAAATATTTAATTATCGAGGAATGTTCATTTCCATTATTGTGCATTGTGGAGGAGCAATTGATGCAAATACCGCACATCCAAATATTCGTAAATGAAAAATATTTGGTTCTTGGCCATAAACCATTTGCATCGAGGAGAAATTATTATAACTTGTTGGTCTGATACGAATAAGTGTTGTCGATTGCAAAATTGTATGTTCCCAAGCAGATACGGGGAGTTTAGAATGCATAAGCATTGACCTTGCAATCAATTGGAGGCGTTCAATAAATGTTTCAACCAAACCATTTTGTGTATGAACATATATAATAGGATGTTCAATGGTTATCCTAATTGACATTCAATAGTCATTGAAGATTTATGATAAAAAATTAACAACATTACCTAGGCAAATTTTTTTATTGAAAAATCAAGGGAATGAGCTCGCAAGCGAATTATTTGTGCAAGTAATCTTACAAAAGCTAAATTGTAAGTAGATAATAAGCATATATGCGACCATTTATTTGATGTATCAATCAAAACCATAAAATTTTTAAATGGTCCGCATTGTGGATGTATAGGCCCGCATGTATTCCCAGAATTCTTTCAAAAAATATAGCCCAACTTTATTTAATGAATGTCTAGTAATCAGTTTGCCTTGAGAGCAACCCGCATATGAAAATGTACTGGTTTGAAAAATATTCTGATTTTTCATTAAATGACCACATGAATTTTCTATAATTTTTAGCATCATAAATGATCCGGGATGACCTAATCGATTATGTCAAACTTTGAAAGTTTTAGTAATCAATAAAATTTTGACGGTATAAGCCTCAACAATTCTTATTGTTGTGTAATAAAATTCAGAAGATATTACAGGTAACCATTCTAATATGCATTTGTTACCCAAAATAATTAATGTAATGCATAAGTATTTTTCATTTTTTTCATTCATAGTCTCGATATGATATCCATTTTGGCGAATATCTTTAAAACTCAATAAATTTTGTCGAGACATAGAAGAGAATAATGCATCATCAATTGTGATGTTTGTTTTTTGTGGTAATTCAATTTGTACTCTTCTGGAGCCTTCAATTAATTTTGCACTATCAGATATGTATTAACATACGCTTCCCTTATAAATAGGAAGATAAAATATTTTGTATTGTTCAGTATGTTGTGTGTTGTTACACTGTATGCGAGACATATATCTTCCTCATTTATTTGAATAAATCTATAGTTATCTTCAATAAATAAGTAAAATTAGAAAATAAACAAAGTCAAACTTAAGCATAATACTGAGAGTTAGATAATATACAAAAAAAACTTAGATATTTTTACCACTATTCATAGGATCAGAGTAGACAGGGAAATGAACAACATCTAAATGTACACATCAAAGTTGTCCTGGAGATAATCATCTTGAATAAAATTCATTTCTACATTCTGTATTGGATTTTGGACAAAGTTTTTTTTCGCATTATTCTCTTTAGTTTTTGAAGCTTGATAAAGTTCTACAAGGTGCTTTGATGTACAACAAGTACGAGACCAATGATTGTTCATCCTACATAGATGACAAACATTTTCTACATTCTTGTTTCCTTGGGATTCTTTGTTGCGATCTTGCAAAAACATTTTCTCCCACTTCTGGCGGTTTTTTGTATTATTGGGATTATTGCAGTAAAAGTAATGATGATTTCCCTAATTTTTATGTCCACGAACACGGCAGGGGTCATGGTTAAATGTACACGCATTCACTTCTGGGAATGGAAAAGAACTAATGGGACGCGATTTATGATTTTTCAATAGTAACTCATTATTTTTGTTCAACCACAAAAAGACACGAAATTAGTTCGCAGTACTTCTTAAAAACCTTTTTACGGCGGTATTGCTGCTGCAAGAGCATATTAGTAGCATAGTAGATAATGTTTTCTCTAGCATGTCCTCATCAGTGATATTTTAACCACATAGCTTCAGTTGAGAACTGATTTTGAACATGACAGCATTGTATTCGCTTACGTATTTAAAATCTTGTAAGCATAAATGCAATCAGTCATAATGAGCTTTTGCATCTCTTTGAGATTTTTTCAAAGATCTGCAGGATCTTTTATAGTAAAATATTATATTTTGGGCCCTTCATCAATATGGTGATTGAATAAATATCATGGCTTCGTCTTATCTTATTGAGATGCTTTATTTGCATCTTTTATGGTGTCTCCAAGACCCATAGCATCTAGATGAATTTCTGTATCAAGAATCCATGATAAATAATTTTTTTCGGTGATGTCCAAAGCCACAAATTTAAGTTTAGAAAGATTAGACATTATAACAATAATTTAATAACTTTACCTCGACAAGAATGCTAGTAGCCCAGTAGTAGAGTCGTACTAATAACGTGTTATGAACTAATTAACAAAATGTGTAAACAAAGTAAGAAATTTGATACATGCAAATGAACTCCCAAGAACAAATGTAAGGTTTCTTCTCAATCTCAACCTTATTTCTTCTTCTCTCATTTTCTCTTCTTCTCTTATGTACATATTTATACAATGAATGGCCGACACATTCATTCACGTCTCATACCTTTAATTTAATTTTGATACTATTTAACACTATTCAATACTATTCAACATTATTCATTACCATTTACCACTATTTAACATAAATGTTCAATTTGCATCGTCCCCAAAATCATTGTGGCATTTATTTCATAACAATAATATAATATAGAGCCTTATTACAGGTATTAAGCTCATAGACGGTGGCTCCCAAAACCACTACCGTAAGAGCTATTGTTTCTTTGATACAATACTGATGCATGAGCATATGGAGTTAATCAACCATAACTTTGGCTACAGGTGTTCGAATGGATCGTGTGATGTGGCGTTGAAATTGTCTCTCTAGCGCGTACGAAGCTGCACATTGAGCTTGGCTCGATGTGCAACATCAATTTCTTTAAATTTCAATGTTTTACTTTTCCGAAAACGTGTTTTCATTATTTCTTTCATTTTATAGAAATAATTTGTTGTCAATCTTGAAGTCAACTAATTTTCGCTTTTAGTCCATTTGATTGAGTAGAATGATTTGCGCGATTATGCTAAATAAGGCAGATTGCAAAAATTAAGTGATTTCTTTGACTATATAAGTCCGACTTGTGGACTTAGTTGAATATCGAATTTTGTAGTAGAAGTGAAAATAAACGAAAACTGAGGAGACCATGTCGGGATTCTTTTGAAGAAGTTCTTGTGTTCTTGATTATAATGCAACTTTTGTATTTTCTTTAGCCTACAATATAATCATTATCTTGTTCCGGCTTTAAATACAAGCAAAGCTTATTGTTTGTTGTTTTAGGTAAGGGGAATTTATTAAATTAATCAAAAAATGAGAGGCCTGTGACTTCTTTTGTGGCTGAAAGTCGTCGGCTATTCCTGGATTGCGGAACCACTCGGTCCGGCCAATGCCATAAAGGCTTATGTTGTGCGCCGATTGCCAATTCCAGCTAATTACTAGCATTCTACTTTTTTTTTTTATCAGTCAAAATCTCCATTTCATTGAACAAGATGTGCTATCAAAAGATTACAACACTTTGGATAGTCGCCTCTATTAGGGGTGTTCCGCGCAGACCCTTTTATACTTATAATTGAATTATAAGATTTTTTTTTGAAAAAATGAAGAGTTATTTTTAAAAAAATGTTCTTATAATTGGATTATAATTTTAAGAAGGCTGCACAAAATAGGGGTTTAGCCTCTAGGAATCCATATCCTTAACTAAATTTAATGATACCGTACCTACCAAATTATGTAGTCAATCTACAAATCATTCAATCTAACTTTTGTTATTTTGAATTGAAGAACTTGACGCATATGGCTCTTGTTGAGCATATTTCTCATTGGACATGTCAAACATTAAAATACACTTGTTCTATCAGGCATGCCGATTGATTGAAGATTATTATATCATCAGACATCGTACTTTAACAATAGTGGAAGGTTACCCAAAGTTCAACCCAATCTAATGATGTTTTAGGATTGCGAGATGTTAAGCTTTGTTCAGAAGAGAGCTAAGGTTGACTTGTTCTAATTAAAAGTAACCAAGATAGTTTTTGTCCAAAATAGTCCGCACAAACAGCTGAAGAACCTAATTGGATGAAGAAAAGGTTTCCAGTTCAAAGTGCCAACTCATTGATTAAAATAGATGACTCATTGCATAAATCTGGATCGTTGTATTAAAATTCGGCTATCAAGAGAATAAAGTGACTGTTAGTTGCGCGAGAACATTATTCCAGAACGTTTCTCACTATAACTATTATAGAAGGAGCTTTCGAAGACAGATTAAATAGAGAACTTCACACTTCTATATCTCTCAACAACTTGACAATCTCTCTTGATCAATCATCTACAAGTTGAATATTTCAAAAGCACCTAGAATAAAATCTTTATCATCTACACTTAAAAAGTTTTAAGATCTTTATTTTCAAAAGGAAGACGGCTAAGCTCTCATCGAATATTCTCCTTTTATTCTTGTGTATAAGAACAACATAGAGTACACATTAGTAAAGAGCAATTCTCCTAAATCTAGGCCTAGGGTTATTCAAGCTAATGGTCAAACCTTGTAGAAGCTTGAAAAATGGTTGGTTTAGCACTCGAAAGCTAGAGATTGAGCTCGGGAAGAAACTTGTTGTAACAGTTTAGCCAGCACCCGAAAGTGACAGTTCTTAAGGAGTGAAGAAAGAATACCAATGGAAGAAGTCTTTGGGGTTGAAAGTAGCCACTATTCATCGAATCACCTGCAAATCCTTGTGTGATATCTTTAATTTCTGCATTTACATTTACCGCATTGAGATTTGGTTATTGTTTTGTTTGCTAATATATTTAGGTAATAAATTATCAAGATAATTGAAGAAAGAATTAAAAAACTCCAATTCCACCCCACCCCACCCCTCCCCACTCCACTTTTGGTAGAACACCAATGGTGTTTCACCCTCCATCCTTTTAAAATTTGATACTCATTTAATATGTTGGCTTCCTAATCTATTTACTAAGTGTTCATTTGATATCTTGAC
>JAOWBN010031693.1:0-10268 GCA_028565015.1 Pinguicula moranensis | reverse complement strand
ACAGAAAATCAAAAAAGGCAGAAAGCACAGTTGTGCTTTCCCAAAATCATGTTTCTTCGTCGTTACAAGATTAGCTGCGAAATTTGATTTTCATTGCACATTTCTACATGGTATCGGAGCATCGTTAATCGATTTCAGATTTTGTCACTGATTGATCCGCTTATCTGCATAATCAGCTAATTTTGTGGTTTTCTGCATTTTCGTTCGAGGAATTACCTTTCTGTTTTGATTGCTATGACTACTGAAGGCGATAGGAGTCGTGCGCTGGCTGAAGCAATTGAAGTTGATCGTTTGCTGAAACTCGAGCGTATTTGCAAGGCAAAGGAAGATTTTATTGACGAGCAGCTCCAGGTTCATGGAGCTGATAGTCCAGGTGTTTCTCTGGTTTCTGTGCTACTGACGCAAACTAATTACCTGATCTGGAAGAGTGCGATGTTAGCAGCTCTTGAAGCGAAGCTGAAGGTAGGTTTTGTAGATGGCACACTACAGAAACCTGATGATGATTCACATCTTGCGATGAAGCGGAAGAGAGCTAATAGTCTGGTATGTTCTTGGATTCGTAGCTCCATTACGCCTGATCTATGCAAAACTTTCATGTTCATTCATGATGCATGGAAGCTGTGGATTAGTTTGGAGACTAGACTTGGTACATCAAATCTTGCACACTTGTTTGAATTGAAGCGAACTGTAACCATGCTGAGACATTACTCTATGTCCGTTTGTGAGTTCTTTGGGAACTGAAGGCTGTGTGGGATCAGTTGGAGCAATTGCGCCCTGTTCCACATGTTCCTGGTGATATTGGTGCTATGTTATTGAGGAGAGATAACGAGGATAAAGTCATGAAGTTTTTTTATGGGACTTAGTGATATATATGATTCTGAACGGAGTCAAATTATATATGTTGAACCATTACCTGACATTGATCGTGTATACAATATGATAACTGCTGCAGAAAAACATAAACAAGTGAGTAGTGCTACTGCAGTGAAATCAGATGTTCTAAATGCAGCATTGATGATGAAAGGAGGAACAAATCAAACGTGGAAGAAAGATGGGAAGTCTATGAGCAAAGTTGATAAAAGCGAATTGTTTTGTACTCACTGTCAGCGATCAGGGCACACTATAGACAACTGCTTTAAGCCGAAAGGTTATCCAGATTGGTGTCCAGACGTTAAGAAAAAAGGAAAGCCTCCACCAACAGCCTTGCAAGCAGAGCATTCTGATGAAGTAACAACACCACTGGATTTTAGCAAGGCTGATGGTATGACTAACTTGTATGGGATCATTGGTGAGATGCAGAAGGAATTGCACAGGTTGTCAAAGGGCAAAGGAGTTGCAGATGAAGGAACAAAATCGCTTGCAAATATGGTGCATTTTGGCAATTTTGCAGGTACCACATTCTACTCTATACTTGCTGCTCTTGAACATGATGATATTTCAGGTTGTGATTGGATTGTGGATACTGGCGCCACAAGTCACATGTGCACAAATGTTCGGCTGATGCATAATGTTGTTAGCATTTCTGAGTTCACACCACTATGGATTCCTGATGGGAGCATCAAGGCAGTCTTATGCAAGGGAGATGTTATTCTTTATGACAACATGAAGCTGCAATCCTGCTTATTCTTACCCACTTTTAAATATAATCTGACTGTCAGTAAGGAAGATGATGCAGACAGCAGTTGTAGGATTCAGTTTCTTGCCTAATGTCTGTCTTGTGCAGGACCTTAAAACATGTGAAATTCTGGCAGTAGGAAGGGTACTCAAGGACCTATACATACTCAATGCTGATTCTTTTAGTACATCAACCATCAGAAACTTCCGCGATAGTGTTTGCTCACCTTTGGATTTGTCATGTTTGTTAAATTTTCAGAGTAATAAAGATAGAACAAAGCAACGTGCAGCTTGTGCAGTTATTGATGCAAGTGTTTGGCACAACAGATTAGGCCATCCTTCTGTGGATGTCCTCCATCACTTTAATATTCCTGCTTTGTATCCTTTGCTGAATAATAAAGAAGTTGTTTGTGATGTGTGTCCATTAGCTATGCAGTGCAGACTGCCTTTTCCAGACAGTAGCAGCAGGGCAGCTAGGTGCTTCGACTTGGTGCACATGGATGTGTGGGGACCCTACAAGAAACCTTCACTACACGATTGTCACTACTTCTTGACCGTGGTGGATGGTTGTAGGAAGTGTACTTGGACTTATTTGTTTCGGTTCAAAGATCAGGTGACTGAGTTGGTGGATTGCTTTATAGATATGGTGTTTACACAATATCAGAAAACTATGAAAATTATCAGGACAGACAACGGTACAGAGTTTAAAAAATGTGATGCAAGATTTGCTAAACTTGGGATTATCCATCAGAGGAGTTGTGCTTACACACCACAACAAATGGCACGGTGGAGAGAAGGCATCACACATTATTGCAAATAGCCAGAGCCTTGTTAATACACTCTAAACTTTCCAAGGATTTTTGGGGTGAAACCATTTTGACAGCCACCTTTCTCATGAACCGCTGGCCAAGCAGAGTACTTGGATGGAGGTCTCCATATGAGATTCTTTTTGAATGAAAAACATATCTCAGTTCTCTCAGAGTCTTTGGCAGCAAGTGTTTTGTGATGAACATGAGTCATGATCGTGACAAGTTGGACAGCAGGGTCTTCCAAGGCATCTTTGTTGGATATCCACAACATCATAAAGGATATAAAATCTATGTACCACAGTTGCAGAAGATTATTATTTCTAGAGAAGTGGTGTTTCATGAGTCTGTGTTACCTGGTCTAGGAGTATGCAATGAGGAGCTTCCTTTGCCACAATTTCCTTCTACTGTTGCAGGCACTGATGCCATTAGAAGTGATGAGCTTGATAATCCATCCAGGGACTTTACTGACTCTGACTCATCAGTACTTCCACCAGTAGACACCTCTGATGTTTTACCTGTCACAGTTGATCAGGATAATTTACCTTCTGATCTACCTTATGTTATGGGACTTTCTCATGATGCAAATGAACCTTTGAGAAGAAGTCAGAGAATCAGAAAACCAGCTACATGGCCGGAAGATTTTCATACTTCATTTAATTGTGCAGATGCTGCCTTGAACTCTCCTTTTACTGCAGGATCATCTTGTGTCTTTGTTGGCAGATACTTGCAGTTTATAGCCAATCTATCCATTGTCAGTGAGCCACAGCATTTCAATCAAGCTAGAAACAATCACAAGTGGATTGAAGCCATGAACACTGAACTCAAGGCCTTAAAAGACAATGATACTTGGGACCTTATACTTCTACCAGTTGACAAGAGGGCGATTGGATCTAAGTGGGTCTATAGAGTTAAGTGCAATCCTGACGGGACTGTGGATAGATACAAGGCACGGCTTGTGGCTAAAGGGTATACTCAGGTTGAGGGGGAGGATTTCAACGAGATTTTCAGTCCAGTTGCCAAGGTAGTCACGGTACAAGTGCTGTTTGCCTTAGCTGCTCATCATGGCTGGACAATCCAACAGCTTGATGTTAATAACGCCTTCCTCCATGGTACTTTAGATGAAGGGGGTCTACATGTATCCGCCACAGGGGTATAGTAAAGCTGCAAAGGGTCAAGTGTGTAAGCTGAAGAAGTCTTTGTATGGCCTTAAACAAGCCTCTCGGTAGTGGAATCAGGAATTAACCACGAAGCTGCAAGCTTATGGTTTTGAGCAGTCTGCATCATATCCTTGTCTCTTCATGCTACTTCTCCACTTTACCTGTTAGTCTACGTTGATGATGTACTAATTACTGGTGTAGATCCTGCTGCTCTAGTGCAGGTAAAGACTTACTTGGATACATCTTTCACCATTAAGGATCTCGGTGAGGCAAAATACTTCTTAGGCATGGAGATTGCGAGGTATGCTCAGGGTCTTTATGTGAGTCAGCAAAAGTATATCCGTGATCTGCTGCAAGATGTTAACATCCAGGATTGCACAGTTGCTGCAACGCCTCTCCCTAGTGATCTGAAGTTTGCATCCGTGGATCAAGACACCTATGTTATCTACCACAATCCAGAGAAGTAGAGAAGGGTAATAGGCCGCCAGTTATACTTGAATTACACACGCCTTGACTTATCCTTTGCCATCCAGCAACTCAGCCAGTTTGTTAACAATCCGCATGACTCTCAGTGGAAGGCAGCCACACATGTTCTGCGTTATCTGTCAGGCAGCATCGGTCTGGGCCTATTTTATCCAGCCTCCACCTCTATGCATCTCACTGCTTTTAGTGATGCAGATTGGGTTAACTGTTGAACTACCAGGCGTTCTCTCACTGGATTTTGTATATTCCCCGGTTCTGGATTAATATCTTGGAAGACCAAGAAGCAGGCTACTATTTCTTTCTCTTTTGCTTAGGCCGAATACAGGGCAATGGCTTCTACCGTTCGAGAAATACAATGGCTGTCAGCCTTGTTGTCTGATTTTCAGGTGGTGCTTCCTCGTCCAGTGCTTCTCTGGTGCGATAGTAAAGCTGCTCTTGCCATCATTGCCAATTCTGCCTTCCACAAATGCACCAAGCATATCAAAATTGATTGCTATGTGGTTCGCGAGCAATACGAGGCAGGACTTGTTTCTCCCCAACATGTCTCATCTCGGTTGCAGTTGGCAGATGTTTTCACAAAGTCTCTCCCGTCTGCTTCCTTCCACCTCATTTTATCCAAGTTGTGTCTTTGGAATGCCTAACTTGAGGGGGGGGGGGGGGATGTTGAAGTATGAGGCATCAGACGTAGTCCCCAAATTAGTTGATCAGGAAGGCTGTTCTAAAGATACAGAACAAGAGAGCACAAGTTGTCGTGCTGCTATCTCCGCGAAGAAGAAGAAAGATGATTAAGACATGGCCGCACGATGATTTCTCATTGTGCGGTGCAGGTGCTTCACCAAGAATGAAAGGCATGGTTATACTTGAAGAATCGTGAATCTATTTTGTGTTGACATAAGAGTTGAAGATGATGGCGTTTTGTTTTTGTTTGAGTTATTTGGATTTTCTTTGTATATCGCGTCTTTGTGTACGACACGTTTTTTCCTATTCTTTAAATAGTCGTTATCAGTCAGTTATAGTTGACTTTGAATAACAGAAAATCAAAAAAGGCGGAAAGCACAGTTGTGCTTTCCCAAAATCATGTTTCTTCGTCATTACAAGATTAGTTGCGAAATTTGATTCTCATTGCGCATTTCTACATTGTAAAACTCAATTTCTACTTGTAAAAACTCGGTATAATCATCTATGTTTTATCTCTTAAATTATATATTTCCCATTGTTCTTTCTCTTTTGTTGTGGATGCCTGAAACCCATACCATAACTATGCTCCCTTTTTACCCTCTTGGCTTGGCCTGAATAAGCAGCAAAAGTACAAAAATGGAATGAAGGACACAGGAAAAAGTTGGATCCTTCTCGTTCTCTCCAATCCAACTAAGTACTAACTACATTCATTCATTGGGATTTCATTTATTTATTTGTATCAAGGAACTCTATAAATTCTCAACATGCATCTGGGGTTGGGGCTCCGGTTGTGAGTGTGACATTAAAATAGAAACGGATTGTATTGGAAACTAGTTGTGCTTGTGCAGTGGAACACTGTCAAACTTTGTGGGCTTAGACTAGAAAGAGTTTGGATGGGCCGTCGACTCAAAAATGGAAATAAGAAACAATGAAAGACAGGAAAACAACAATAAAGACGGGGCAAGAAGAAGAATGTGGAACAAAAGTCAACATATTATCATTATTGTTATTATTGTTATTATTATTATTATTATTATTATTATTATTGTTATTATTATTATTATTATTATTATTATTATTTAGTGGTAGTGCAACCCGCCCACAGGTTGCCCGACTGGAACCCACCTATTTAAAGAAAATAGGGTGGCTCGGCCTGCCCATTTTGTAAACGGGCCGGTCTAGGCCAATCCGTTTAGGCCATGGGCCATCATTTTTTTTTTGTTATTATTATTATTATTAGAAAAAAAGGGAAAACATAGATGAAATTCAAACGCACAACCAACCTACACGAAGCCAACGTGTTAAACATTAGGCCACCCGACCTTTTTTTGTAATAAAGTTATTTTTTTTACTTTTTAATATAAAAGCAAGATGGCGGGCCAAACCTATGGGCTAAAAAATTGAGCACATAACCACAACATTTAGGAAACGGGTGAGTTAGGCCTGTTTTGGGGAGCGGACTGGGCCAAGTCCGTTTGGCTCGACCTGTTTGTCTACCTCTATTATTATTTGTAAGTAGAAAACATTAATCATTTGTAGAAACACTTTGATACCAAACACTAAAAAATGGTAGATACTTACAACTTTTATGTTGTTTTTAACTGTTCAAACAAGTTCTACATCTTTTGGGTGAATTTTGTAGACCGATTGTTGGATGATAATGGATGAATTTCGAGAGTAATCCATATGCACAATTTATTTGGTACCCCTCGTTTTCATTTACGGGTCGAGACATTGTAATCCATCGATCCAGAACTGCTCACCGATTGCAGTTGAATTCCAATACTAGTTACTTTCTTGATGTTTCAATTTGCCTAAAAAAGACTTGCTACCTTCGCTTACTTACTAATATTTACACATTTTACCATCGATATACACCCCAAAATCGCCCTAAGCACCTACCCCTAATATTGTCGCTCCATAAGTAACCTTCGTATCGTTTATCTCCCAAAATCCAGTCGCAAGATCTACCGCGATTACTTGAACTCCAATCCAGATTCTTACTTTTTGGCCATTTTACTCTTCTATGCAGTAGTCGTTGCACGTTTTGCAAACAGATTAGCCCATATGTTACACATATCCGCCTACATAGCCCAATCTACCCGGAGTTTCCGCTATTTGACTTCGGCGTTGGTAAAATTCCTTCAAGATTTTGGTGCTAATCTATTTGTAGTGTGACACATAATTGTTTCAAGTTCTAGATTTGTCAAATCTACCTACGGTTTTTGTTTTCGGTTTTCCATTTCTATGATCGTTTCACTTCTATTTTTTCAGGATATGTGTTACTTTTAAGATTAATATGTGTGGTTGCATAATTTTTTTAAAATTATTGGTATTGTTTCAGATCTATATTTTTTCTTTTCGATTTTCTATTCCTATATTCGTTTTGCTTCTATTTTTTTTCGGATTTGTGTTACTTTTAAAATTAAGAAGCGTGCATGTATGTGGGTTGTGTCATTTTGGATTTGAAAATATTGGTGTTGTTTTAGACCTATGATTTGGGTTATCATTTTCCGATTTGTAGGTCAATTTGGTTTTGTTTTAGGGTAAAATGGGTTACTTTGTCGATTAATATGCATGTATGTTGGTGGTTTGAAACATTAATTTCGGATTGATGTTGTGTTTGTGGTTACTTTGTCCATTAATTTGCGTGTAAGTTGTGTATTAGTTGTAGATGGATGCGAGATTTAATATGAGTGATTGAATTTTCATTATTGTCGCGTATTAGTTCCTGGTTGAATTTTCATTGCTATTGTGTAATAGTTTTGAATTAATTCATCGACCGTTATATAATTTCATTATATCATAATATTTATACCAGAAATCTACATCAATTTTCTTATGTCTATCAATTTTTTCATGAAATTACTGTATTCTCTAATTCTTTGTGCTTAACCATTTATATTTTCTCCAAGTTTGATGAACTTACCGTGCTATCTGCTAATGTACAAAGAAAGATTGTTGTTTAATGTTTACTGAAACATATATGGTTGAATATTATATTTAGGAAACATTCAAAAGCATCAAGTCATAGGGAACACGAAAACAAAGTGGACAATCTATGTAATATCACTGTTTACCAACTTTCGGTAATTCCTTTTAATTATAAGTTTATGTTGTTTGTCTTGGTGTGTTAATTTTAAATGTTTGTTGTCCTATACCTTTAAAGCAGTCATCAATGTAAGTCATGGGCCCTAGGCCAATTATGGTCTATCTCAATTTGCATACACTAATGCAGATACAAACTAAAGGACCCTAAGCCAATCATACTTTACTCTCGACGAGGAGAAGACCATGATACAGTCAATGAAAGAGCTGACATTGGAGGGTTACAAAGCAGGAATGGGGTGGAATAATGGCTTCTACCAAAAGTGTGATGCAAGAATAAACAGTTGGTGAAGGGCAATAGGATTGAGGCTGGAAACATAGTGAACAAGCTTCATGTGTGGAGAATTCAGTATGGTCTGCTAAGGAAATTTTTTAGTCAAAGTAGAATTGCAATTGATCTAGAGACACACACACCTTGGTAATAGACAATCCTGAACTTTGGAATGAGCTAGTGAAGGTAAGCGTGTTACTTTTTTTTTTTTCTCTTCCAGACTCGAATTAATTATCACCTAATATAAAACTTATTCACAGTGCAGGTGAACAACAAATTTGGTAGTATTAAGGGGAAAACTTCCCCTTCTACGAGGATTGGTGTATGAAATTTTTAGCAAGTATCGGGCTTCGGGATCACAATGCGAGGACTTTTCAATAGTTGTAACTGATATTGATCTGGTGGAAGCGTACATATCAAATGATGAGGCAAAAGGAGTTATCCAACGTATAACCCGTGTCACCAAACACGACCCAAATTTTCTTAGTAATCCCAAAAACCGCCAAAAGGTGTGTAATAAACGCGTTGTACATTTTCCAATTCTGCATGAATGCTGGAGTTATCAAAAAAATCGGGATTATTCTATTCCCACTACTAAACGGATCCTACTTGTTTAAGATGATGTTTACACGACTCTCCTGTTTCGCTCACAAGAACCCTATAAAGAGAATTGTCAGCTGTTAGTTCAAGCTAAGTTAAGGCTTGTAAGTTGTAACCTCCCAAATGGATTAGTTGATTGTATATGCTACATGCTTCCTCCAAACAATTAATGCAATGCAACTCCACATCATGAATACCACTCCCGAGTCCCCAATCTCACATATATTCATAATTAAGTAGAAAGCTTCTCTAGGGTAGAGGAGATCCTTTGCCGACTACCCCTTTTCTTCGGGGTATGGGGTCAGGGAGAAAAATAATTACTGATTGTTTTTTGCACAAAAGCAGAAATTGAAAATCTTCAACAAAAAAGCCTTGAACCGAATTTGAACAAAGTTGAATAAAATTCGGGTGGTGCCCATGATTACCAAATCAGCAAAACCTTGAACAAATAACATATCAGTTTCTTTTAAAGAAAATCTAATCCTTATAATGGTTTGACTATGAAGACGGGTAGAACACATTCACACCTCGGAGACGAGCAACGGCGAAGATGGCACAGTAGTGGCCGGTGAGGTTTGGGTTACAGCGAGTGGTGATTGTGATCGGTGATGTGAGAGAGAGAGAGAGAGAGAGTCGGTTCAGTGAATCGGTGATTCCAATTCATGAACTTTCGGTTCACAGCTCATGAACTTAGGAACCAGAATCGGAATTTCAATGTTAACTGGCGAGTTCAATCGGTTTCGATTAGTCGGTTCACTCCAGCATGATTTCAGCTATTTTTTTCAAATTTTTTAATATAGCTGAATGATTAACCACCAGTTAATGGTTGGTTCGTTGAATTACCAGTTACGATTTTTTAGGGGATGAACCATAACCGAACCAAGGCTATACGGTTAACCATAACCGTTGGAGTGGTGAACCGCCGGTTCGATGGTTCACAGTTCATTTTGGCTAGCTTTAGTAAGAGCAATTTTGTGGGGCTATTTTTTTGGGGTGGGCTAAGCCTAGAAAAAAGGGCTCAAATGTAGGTTTGGGCCTTGCACTTGTCTATCCTTAACTTAGTAGTCATTGTCCAATCCAATCATGTTTCAACTCTTTAGCACAACACAAAGGGACAACACATACTATGTCGAGAGTACGAAAGTGCAATTCTTTTTATTTAAGTATGAAAATATTAAAATAATCTTAAAATTATATTTACAAAAAATTAATAATCATAAAAAACTCATTAAAAACAAATGAAAAATTAAAAAATTAAGGGGGGTGGGCCATAAGAGCCTTCGCCCCTGATTAGTACAACTATTCTCTAAAATTAGAGATAGGCAAACGTGTGCGTGCAAACGTGTCAGGCACAGCACGCACGGAAAAAACGTGTAAACGTGCCTAAACGCACGCATGAAAACGTGCGTGCGTGCGTGCTATTTTTTTCCTGCAAAATACGTGCATATAATATCCGCACGTTTACGAAACGGTGCGTGCGCGGTGCAAACCGTTTCGGATACGGTGCAACCCGCGTTACATACGTGCCGCACGTTTTCTAAAAACATT
>JAOWBN010031682.1:0-10269 GCA_028565015.1 Pinguicula moranensis | reverse complement strand
TACAACCGTATACTTGCGGTTAAGTGAGTGTTTTTAGGTAATTTAACTTGGTTTTGTGTTCAATTTCTTTATACCTAAAAAAACCATCAGATCAAGCAATCCTATGCCCCTTATGTGAAATTGAGGATGAATCTATAGATCATCTTTTCAAAAAGTGTTGTATATCTCTTGAGCTGTGGAAAAAAAATCACTATTTGGCTACCTTTGTTAGAAGATGCGAAGATCCATAGCTTACAAACATATGTTTCCCTTGCCCCTTCTGGTATCCGTATAAAGGCTTGGATCTCAATCTGGATGCTCATGACTTGGATAGTCTGGAAAGCGAGAAAAAAAATCTCATTTCACCTCTGTTGCACCCCATACACAACTGCTGCTGCACAACAATCAGATGCAGTCTTGGCTGTGGCTGAAAACTAAAAGACAAGTTGTCTTATTTCCCTATAGTTTTGAGGATTGGATATTGCAACCGCAGGCCTGCCTCACTTTCAGTTGACAACCTCTGAATCATAACACCCCAAAGGAGTGGGATCAGCCACTGGACGAACTATTCCAGGTTCCTTATATTGTTCTGTGCTAAAATTCTGAACTATCTCATTACTTTCCACTTAAATACGGTGCAGGATTAGGTAAGGAGTTTTCCTGGAACAATGGTTTCTCTGAAGCAAGTACTCTCAACTCCACTCTGATGAATATCATTTGAACATCTCACTGCACCTTGTTTAATTACTGTACAGGTTAGGTTTCAACATGACTTATACCTCTAGGAGTTTTCACTGGCATATTCAGTAAACTCACCTAGCAGTAATCAGGATTAAAGCCTGATGTGTTGCTATGTGAGCAAAGTGGATGCTCTGTCTTGGAGATATAGACTATTGTGCTTTCTGGCTTCCGTTTCCAACTACTAGTCATCACCCTATCTGCACATGAGGACGTTTTTCAAAGGGGCAATCATGTTCCAAAGGGCATGTTTTCCTTGCGAGTATTGCTCAACTCTATGGGAGGACAAGTATACCATCCTGTTTGTTTGTGCAAGCTGGAAATAACAACTCAGCTTTCCATCCTTTTTCAAGACCTCAAACTATAGCAACTTTGTTGATGAAGGGGAAGTTGTTGTCCACAAAAACTCACTGCAACAGCTTTTGAGGAAACACAAAATCTCAGCATGCTGACCAAGTCTAGTGGCTCACTACGGAACATGTAGCCATCTCTAGAGCAAGAACCATGGAAGAAGAGTAACTCATACTAGTTTGAGTTTTAATTGTGAGAATGGGGGCTAGTATGTAAAGGTAGTTTTGTTTGACTCCTTTGGAAGTAAACCATAACACCCCTGCCTACCGGCTATACTCTCTGCTCATTACAAGGATAGCTCATCAAACAGGAAGAAGCTATGTACCTGAAAAAGGGTATAGATAAATTGATAGTCATGATAACTTGTTTGGTAATGAGCGGATGATGGCGATGAACTGAAAAACTGAAAAAGATAGAGAAGAGCCAATTGAAGGCCCATGGTTTTCCGGATCTTTGAATTCCGGTTAGTCTACGTTGAGCTCCAAAAATGATGCTCTTGTAACTTCTATTTTTCGTTCAAATGTCAAAATCAGTACAACTCAGTCCCAAAGCTCAAAGAAAAATGGATCTTAGCCTCAAAATACACTAGATCTACCGAACAAAGTGATAATATATAACTTTTACAACATATCTACAGCAAAAATCGAGAAAACCAGTAGTTAACCCAAGAACACTCAAGAAGGTTGAGAGAGAAAACTCAGAGATCGAGAATTACAAGTTCGAAAGTGATCAAAAGTGCCGACGAATGCGATGACAAAACAATTTATATCTCACGCTTCAGTCAATTCCAGTCGTTAGATTTAAGTAAATTAACGACCACGATCAGCTTGTCATTATCCTTAAATCCTACCCGTTGGATCTTCTTTCAAATGAATGGCTCAGATTAGTTCGGTTTCATCGCTCGATATCAGCCTCACGATCAGGGTGACATATGGACGTTATAGATTGAAACGTCGAATGGTATTCAGCTTCTCGAAGAAGCCATTAACACACAGCCGTTGGATGCGATAAAGAGATAAACAGTCTGGATCACTTTGGTTTTGTTACAAGGATTATCAATCACAATCGTCATATTAACAATAATAAACAGATAGGATTATAAGAATCTGAATGAATCATGGCCACAAATCAAGAAATATTCAATGGTTCAGATCATACAATTGGAATGACGCACATCATAAAAACAATCAGTACTCGTCTAAAATCTAAAACCCTAAACCAAAATCAATCTGTCAACCCCATAAACGTTTCTTGCATATCATAAAAACAACTCATCCATATTTTAACAACAGTAATCATCTAGGAGAATACACCCTCAAACTCTTAATCTAAACCCTAATCAAACTCTTTCAGGCACTAGCATGAAATCGTAATCCTTATATATAAGTAGAACATACCAAAAAATCAATGTCATCAATAACTCTAAATACCATAAACACACCAAATCAGTGTATAGGCTAAAAATGATTGTGATTACTTACAATTACCTTGCAATGCAGGGAGAGCGACTTCAATTTGGAGGCGATTGACGGATTTGATGGCGTTTGGAGCAGTGCAACATTGGATACTGGAGAGTAGTGTTGAGATGAGGAGACGCATTAATCGGGGAGAGAAAAGGGAGTTGAAAAGTTTGGAGGGACAAAAGTTTGTCATTCAAATGAATTTTGATCGAAAGCTAGAGTGGGACTTTGACATTTCCTACACTTATCAATCGGGCGGGTAGTATGGATAATTCATCACACCAAGGAGAAGCTGATAATTAATCGCCACTTTTTTCAGGGCGAGTGGATTATCGTCACTTGACCGAGAAAAAATGTTCGATCAACCATACAAAGCCTTATTGAACCTCCTCAACGCTACAAAGGATCCGTTGGGTAGCGTGTTAGAAGGCAGATCAAGTCTATTAAGCATAAGTTATCCGACTTGATCCCCTGTTTGGTAACTTGGTCGGCACTCACCCCGGCCTGCCGGATAGGTGCTCGGAGAGGGATAACCAATGGACAACTCCATTGATTTTATCCGAATTTTTTTGAGATTTTGCTTTATCCCTTGCTATACCCGCTCTATGAAATTACTATTTTACCTTTACTTTCCATAATTATTACAACATAATATAAATAACACCTTTCTAACCCTAAATCCCCAAAAAATTCCAAATTGACATTGAAGACCACATTGAAAGTCATCTTGGAGCTTCTACTTCGACACCTCTCTTCGAAGTAAGCATCCTACGGCCTGTGACATCAAGAAACAAGCAAAAAAGGTGGTCTCACCGGTAGAAGCCACTGGTGGGCTAGAACAATACAAGAAGTTCCATATCAGCAGCACACAAGCTTTCATGAATTCGTCACCCTCCCACTGCTACTCGCCTCCATTTCCTTATAATTAAACCAAATAACAGGAGATACGATTAAATTTATCAACCATGATAGAAAAGCTCTTCTTAAAATCTCGCAACAGATTCACCCACAAACAAATTATACTTCAACCAATAAACAAGAAAACAGAAATCTAAATTTTTTTATTAAAAAGAAAAACTATCCTTACAAAAAACATTCACTCAGAGCAATGCAAAAATGGACTGTAGATCGGACTGGCGGATCATCGGTTCGGTCCCAGTCTTAAATTTTATTGGACCTGGACCGACGGTCCACTCCCATAAAAGAAAAATGTCGTCACTCGGAGCTTGGATATCCGGTTTTCAACATTTAAAAAATAATAATAATATTAAATGATTTTTAAAAATATCTAGTTGGACCAAACCTACAGTCCAACTGGACATCCAACAACTGGTCCGACCAAATAAAAATTTAAAAATTAATTGTGTTTTAAAAAATAAAATAATAATTTTTTTAAAAATTGGTTACCTCCATAAATACCACACTCATCCCTTCATAGCCTTCATACCAATTCCTATTCATCTTTATTTATTCTCTACTATCAGCTCTTTTTAAACCTCTTATTCTTGTACACTTTATTTAGCAATTTTTGAATTTCATCTTGTTACTCTAGCAAAATAATGTCGTTGAAGAGAAATATTCTTTTTTCTTCATTTTCTGATTTCGACAATATTGTTGATTTTATTCATTTGCAAGATCTTCATTTCGATTTGGAAGAATCGCACACCACTACCGGAGGAGGAGGAAACGCCAGCTTTAAGTCTAACACCTTTTTTTGATAAGTTATAAGGATAACAGAGATCCAGACCACGGTATCGGGGTATCCTTTGGGCCCAGGGGCCCGCCGACTAATCCCCACAGATATCTTGTAGCAGATTGCGTCCAGCGGGATTAGAACCCTCGACCTCACTAGGCAAACCCTGTGTGTCAAGGGGTATCAACCGCTGGGACAACCTGCGCCGGATGAGTTTTTTTGGGGATGTATCATTGGTTTGTGAAAATGTGGGGTTGGTTTTGGAGTTGTCGAATTTGTTTGGGGATGTATTTAGAGTTTGGGTAAGTTTCAGGGTTGTGTTTCAACATTGTGTAAAGTAGGGCCTTGGAACTGCATGTTTTCAGAGGTTGGGGACGCTGCTGAAGAAATAGCAAAAACACCAGGATGTTTATGCAAATATATTAAATTTAGAGCTAAATACAGTGCCCTAGACTTGTTACCTTCATCGTCGTACTCCTCGAGTTTTTTTATCGGGCTTTCGTGCATTGCTGCGACTGCTCCAAATCTAGTCTCGTCGGTGGGTCATGTGTCCCTCCGCTATTGGAGGTGTCGGTGTTGCCTATGACTATTGCTCTGATACCTTCCTTTCCACCTTTTTTCTCGTTCCTGAAAAACCAGTCGAGGAACCCCACGTTGTGGAAACATTTCGGCTGTATGGATATATTTTCCACAATCGTTGCAGTGATGCTTCAATTTGTCAGTCTTGTCGCCCCTAGATGAGGCTTTTGCCAGATTCTTCAGTTGATCTGACCGGGACCGAGTTACCAAACCACTCCCGATCCCCAATGAGGAGCTGTCACCATTGTGCTTAGCCAGAATTAGAATTTCCAGGCGTGTCACCTCACGTTGGAGAGTAGCATATGTGGTTTCAACTGAGGGAAGGGATTTGGCTTTTAGTAGATCTCGTCGGACAACATTGAATTCTTCATTGACTTCGGCAAGGAGTTGAAAAAATCGGATTTCCTGCTAGAGTTGATTGTGGATGGCGATGTCTTCCACACATTTCATGGGATTGGGTTGACTGCAATCGATCTCTCGCCAAATCTGTTGAAGGATACTGTAAAAAGTTTATAGCTTTTGGTTTTCCTGGTGTTGGCGATTAGCCTTCACCGAAAGATCAAAAATGTGAAGGTCGTCGTTCCCACTGGTGAATGTAGTTGCCAAATTCTTCCACAGATCCTTGGAAATGGGATGGTCGGTGAATTGGCTCACAATATTTGTGTCAATTGCGTGCAGGATCCATGAACATATCATGAGATCCTATTGCTGCCATGTCTGGTATTCGGGGCTGTTTTCATTTGGGGGAGGAGGCTTCCCTGTAAGATGGTGGAGCCGCCCCCGTATACCGATTGTAACTTGCATCAAACGGGACAATAGTAATTGGAATTTGTCCGCTTCATGGTCACGGTGAGGTTTTGCTTGGGTTTGAGTGGATTGAATTGTTTGAGGAGTTGGGCTAAGATCACCTGTGGCTTGGCTCTCTGTAGCTGTAGCCAAGGTAAATTTGTCGCCGGTTGGCTTTCCATTGTTTCCGGTAAATGGTGAGAAAAGTGTTGTCTATTGGATCAACAAAGCTCATAATTGGGTGAAAGAATTCTTTCTATTTTCTGTTGTGTGTTTACAATCATTTCTAGGGTACATATTTATAGACATTTTTGTAAAACTAATCAGAGAATTAAGGGGAGTTTTGACCGTGTAATAAGGAAAGGTTTTTGAACTCTTGTACATGAGTTAGTCAAGTCCTCCCCTAAATTAGGACACCTATCTAGCATCCATTTCCTCAAGACGACAATAATCAGATTGTTGAAGCCAGTGACCAAACACTTGCACCATTTTCAGACCCCAGTTCTTATTATCGTTATAAAGAACTAGTGCCTTGTGATCTGATACTGAATGTTGCATGGCCTGTTGCTCAGCCTGAGCCCAAAAAACATAACCAACCAGAAGAAAGAAGAAATCGATCAATATGGCTTGCTTTTGTAATAAGTTTATTTGTCCACGTATATCTCCATCGTCGCAAAGGAATATCATGAAGACTCGTGGAAGTAATCAAATTATCAAGCTTGAGCATCTCATTTGTTGCCCATACCACCTCGAAGGGAGGAGCCAAGGGGGCCATGGTCCCCCATGATATTAAAAAATAATTATTATATATGTATTTTTTTACTTTTGTCCCCACTAATATATTGTAATTCGAATTACGGTTCTTTAATATTATTAGTATAACTTTGTAAGTTCTAATTTATCTTTATTCATATTTCTAATAGTTTTTTAATATATATTTTTTATTATTTAATATTTTGTTGGATCGTTAGTCAATCAAGAAATAAAAAATAAAATTAAAATTTTAACTAATATCAATGGGTATTTTTTTTTTCAAATTATCTGTTGTAGCAAAGAATTATGACAATTGTTGTCTAAAACGACATACTTTGTTGTTGAAATAACATTTTTATCAAAAATATTGTTTAAAATAATAATAATATAACCCTGCAATTGTTTTTAGATTGATTCGACTTGTTTTGGGCATACTTGATCGGACAAGATTCAACCCGACTAGACATACTCTGCTTAGACCAAAAAAAATTGGCCCTTCTTCATTTAATTTCCTGACTCCGCCCCTGCTGACCTCCTTCTTTTGTTCATCCTGATTTCTAACTACGTGAAAATCACCCCTCTACATCGTACACCATCTCCATCCGCCAAAAATCGCTGCGAGATCATCACCAACAAAACTTGTTTTTGAGCCAAAAAAAGATGAATATGCGTTGCAGATATAGGCAGAGCTAAGGGGGACAAGGAATGCCTTGATCCCTCCAAGATTTAATTAAATAAAAATTATACAAGGATTTTTTTTTTTTTTTGGTCCCCTTAGTGGTTAGAAGTATAAGTGGTCACAAGTTCGAATCTGCATCGTACCATTTTTTTTTTTTGCAAGAATAAAAAAAGCAAAAACAACAAAAGTTTTCATATATCAGGATCGAAACATGGTGGGAGGTGGGTTAGTATACGAATTCAAATTACTAAGCTACAAAGAATTTGTAATAATTAGTGTTCAATTATACTGATATCTATATTTATTTCAGATAGCTATTAATATATATATTTTTTTTTTTATAGTTCTTTAACATAATTATTTTTATAGTTAAATTTTTATCCGAATGGTTAGCCAACAAAATTTTAAACTTCTGAATTTGTTCAATTTATAAAAATAAATTATTGGTACAAAATTGTAGAAGCAACGATCATTATAATTATTGTCTAAACAAAAGTCTTAGTAAAAATATTGTTAAAATAATATTTTGATCAAATAATAGTAGTATTAATCCAATATTTTTTTTCATGTTGATTCGACTTATTTTGACTTTTTAAATTTATAGCACAACATCTGAATGCATAACAGACTGGACCAGATTCAATCCGATCTCTACTCACTCTACTCAAAGTCAAAAAAATTGGCCCACACTCGATTAAAATCCTGACTCCGTCTCTGGTTGCAGATAAGGACCAAGTGTTGTGTCACCCCCACCTCCTTCCGACTTCCACCCCCTCCTTCTCCTACCTATCTTCAAAACAAACACATCGCTCCTCCATAAAGACAACAAGCCCCTGAAGCACCCTCCGGTGCCTTATACACAAAATCAAAGTTCGAATTCCCCTACAAGCGCTCCGAAAATGGCAACACATAATCTCTCTCCTTATTCCTTTCTTGCAATAATAGCATATCTCTGATGCCAACGACGGACCGGGGGGTGGGGCTCCCCCACCCTTACTCCACCTCACCCTAAAATGTAATTTTTTTTCTTAATTCAAAAATTAAAAATAAAAAAAATAAGAAAAATGTGTTCTAATTTGAGCAAAATAAAAATAACTATAACGAATGAAATAAATTCAGTTATATACTCAATGATCAAATAATTTTATATCCTTTTTATTTTTTTAATGGAGATTCCTTTATATGTTTAGCAGATATAAACCATAATAGAAAATAAATGTTGAAATCACAATAAAAAATATTATCACACTCCAAATTTTTTTTTACTCCTAAATATTTTATCTTGATTCTTTTTTATAAATTTGTTTATGTTTTTTTCATCTCTGTTTAATAAATCTACTATGTTCGTATAAATCTATTTTAAAAAATATTTATATAAATAAAATAGGTAGTATAAATAAATCAATTAGTCTAAACAAATTAGATAGATTTTATTATTTTTTATCATTATTTGAATCGATAAAATTATTAATTTTCATAACTGTTGAGCAAATGTATTATTTTTCACCTCTAAAAAATTTATATCATTCCCTAAAATAATTATTTCCTCCCTCACCCCTAAATTTTTTTTTTTTATGACCTTACCCAAATTTTTTTTGAAACCCCTCAAAAATTTTTTTGGATTTGCCCTACACGCAAGTACGTCAAATTAAAGCTAAGCAATAGTCCTGGTCGGTCTTCTCCTCAGAACTCATCGAATCCACATTCCTTATTGACTTTCGCCTTCACTCCCACCGTCCAGAACTTCCCACAAGCCGCCGTTCCTCGTCCTTCTCCTCCATCTCCGTAACGTCCACAAAATACATAACACCATCAATATGCACTGGAATCAATGAAACTGCCTGTGGCCACCAATCTCGGGATCTTGCTAAACGAACGTACCAAACCATGCCGCAGCAAATCTAAAATTTGTTTGGCTCCCGCACGTCACCGACAACCACTTATATCCATATTTTATGAGCCTACAAAAATGGAGATGCAAACTATGGTCTGCCTGACCATTCTAGGATTTTCCCTTTGCTGCACCCAAAATTCCATTTCAGACATACGTAGCATAACTTTTGTCCACGCGGCAAAGTTTCTAAATGTGTATTCGAAAATCCCAAACATCGCCAATCCACTGAAACACCACGCAGTAATCTGCCGCCCCAACACGACTTGAGCCAAGCTGCTTCCGTCGGGCTCTATTTGTTAACAATATCGTGTTGGAGTCCTCGCATCCCACATGACTAGGACCACCGTTGGTTCAACCGACGCCTCCTTGGAGTTTAATGTAGTCATCACATAAGATAAACCAGGATGATGCCGAGCCTTGGATCCAGCGATTGGATATGCTCGCTGATTCTAAGCATTTTCCAATAGGGTATGCCAATTTGACCGCCGATTTGTACGTAGCAACACATAAATCTTGTAATTGACTCTCGAGTTTTCGTGCCACCTTAACCTCCCTGACAAACCCTTTGGTATTGAATAAATCCACCATCTGACTGACTGTGCGAAATATGCCGTTGTGCCCGCACGCAATCTCTCCCGATCTGATCCCGCCTCGATCCCCTCCTCTCACCTGATCTCCATCCAGTCCAGGCGACGATCGTAATCCTCGCCATTTTTTCTCTACATAGTCCATGGAACCAAAGGAAAAAAAATTCACGCAGCATTCTATTCTTCTAGTTGCAACTAGCAATCATTACCTGTTCAACCTTCACAAGGTCGACATCCATAACTGAACACCCAAAGAAGTAGAAAACTATTATTCGAAACTTTATACATTTCGAAATTCGGATATCATCTAATAAGGCAACAACTTGGCAGACCAAATCACAAATTCTTCAACCACAATGTCATCAGGTTGGATACAAATGAGACACCTGTCAAGAAAGCGACATGGGTGGCTTACAATGGATATTCATTAATTTTCCATATCATCCAAAAAATAATTCAGTAAAAGAACATCTACCTTCAGCTCAAACCTGCATGACACCATATATCATGTCAGAGGTAAGTTTTGCAATACCAATATTATTCCAAGTGCCAATAAAATTATGCTTATAACATACGAGGTTGAACAAAATTGACGCCCGGGCAAATACCAAGGACGGAGCACATTAAATTAGCAACAACAGAAAAGGTTTGCCGAAAAAACCATCATACACTAGCGGAAGCCTAGCAAATAAATCATTCAGCATTCTGCTTCGCCTTCTTGGAAGATATTTTTTGGTCTTTGTCCTTCATCTTAGCTTCCCGTCGCTCTC
>JAOWBN010031671.1:0-10270 GCA_028565015.1 Pinguicula moranensis | reverse complement strand
GAGCCACCTAAACCTTCAAGAAAAGCTCGAAGATCATTTTTAAACTTATCCAGATACTCATCCGCCAGGTTTTGCATTCTCTCCGCTATAATGTCAACTCTCTCTGTGACAACATCCCGAACAGATATCTTATCTGAGTTGGAAACACGTTGAACAACAGAATGCTCAGTGAAATCATTCTCCATCTCTTTCTCCCTCTGAAGGTTCTTAACTGCCAAATTATCAAAAGTGGGCCAAGTTTCTCGTGAACTGGCACTCTCCGAAGGGGATCCATGTACCTGATCCAAATTTGAACCACGCTCATTAAGATTTGGAGATTCATTAACATCTGGTGAGACTAAGGAGAGAGATGTCTGGAGTCCACCACCTCCATGTCGCAGTTGCTGACGAGGAGGTAGCATTGAGGACTGATTATTGAACTGAGATCCCGATGACGCTCCCATTTAGTGATGCACTCTTTAAGCTGGATTCGGGAGTACCCAAAGTTCCTAAATTGCAAACACTTATTTAGTAGCAAACAAGCAGCTAGGTTACCAATTTTCGCAATCCAATTGAAAAATTAATCTCGATTAAATAGAAAGAACAAAAGTGTAATCCCGAAACTCATAACCCAGGCAACATATGTATTTAAAAGTAAACATTTTTGACATCCGTCATTAAGAACTAATCATGCATATTTCTAGTCATTTAGCAACAAGAAGACGGATTACCAGGGTAAAACTTCAATTAATTACTCTTTATATGCATATGCCTTCACAACGCGCAACCAAGCTACAGAAATTGAGTGCCACAGGTCTTTCATATCTCCGATATCAGAAATCCCATATCACAAACCCAGCTTAAACGAATTGAATCACACCAAAAAGCCACAAGTCCAGTGAGATGAAACTATCCAATTTAGAAAGAAAAATTACAACAATCCAGCGCAAAATCACCAATATCTGCACCTGAAAACAAGTTATTTTCAACGGTGAGAAATCGGAAACCCTAGTTCCCCCGCAGCATTTTCAGATGATGTTTCTTTCAAAGGCTTGTTGTGTTGTGGTCCGAATCCGAACTGGCTAACCGTGTTGTCGGGTAGACTGTAGCTCGCTGATGGCGGGGCCCACAATGGGGTAAATTGTAAATCTTTCTCATTCTCGACGTGTTGACTTTTGGTCCAGTGCACACGCACGCTGGCTGCAATTTTTAAATATAATTAGGCCTGAGCATTCGAAAAGTCGAAAGTCAAAAATTTGAAAATTTGAAAATGAAAAATTTCGATCCAATTCAAATTATTTTGAAAATTGAATGTGGTTTTCGAAACGATCCATATTTCAAAATTTGGAACTCGAAATTCGAAAATAACTTCTATTTCGAAATTCAAAATTTCGAATGCTCAGCTTTAAATATAATAGACGTTGGGCATGGGTGGGGACAAAGATAAGTGAATTCCTATACTTATTAGCAGACATATTAGTTGAATATATGGAAATTTTATAAAAGGGGACGGTTCCGTAACATTATTTATGACACGATTTGTGACACTGTTTCCTTAAAAGTTTATATTTAGGGTCCGTAGGATTTAGAGTTTAGATTTTTAGATATTTAGGTCTTATAATTTATATTTTTGAATCTAGGGTTTAGGGTTTATAACCCTAAATCCTAAAATTTAAAAATTCTAAATTCTTAAAACCATAAACCCTAAAAAGTCATAAATTCTAAGCCCTAAATTCAAAAATATAAACTTTAAGATCTAAATATCTAAAAATCTAAACCATAAACCTTAAATCCTATGGACCCTAAACATAGACTTTTGAGGAAACAGTGTCACAAATCATGTTACAAATAATATCAATGGATCCTTTTCCTATATAATATATATATATATTTATATATATATATATATAAGTTAGTGAAAAATTAATAGAACTTATATATATGTGATATATATAGTTGTGACATATTTTTTTTTCCAATTAGATTACAAGAAAATGTTACATGGCCAATTAAATTACATGTAATGGTGTTATAATATACAAAGAGTTGTATATATTAGTTTCATGATTTGATTCTACAAAACCTTGAAACATAAACATGAGTTGTCCAAAGATCAAGCACATGTATGGCTATGATCAAATGTTGATAAACTTTATGACATATGTTTGCATCTTAAACTCATGGGAACCTCTATAATTACCCTAATACATTCATATGTGAACTTAATAGAAGAAATAAAGGAATTCTCTCTCTACTTTCTCTCTCTACCTGAAAGCATAGAGAAAAGGGGTAAGAACAATATGCACTTGATTCAAATTTTCTTTTCATCTTTTTAGACTACAAATGTGGAGCTAGCACTCAAAAAACGCACATATAAGTTGTACAAAAGGTTGTACAAACTCTCAAGGGTTGTGGTGGTGCGGACTACCGTAGAAGGTGGACATTTGTACACCTTGAAGAGGAGACTACTTCAAGATCTTGAAAAATATCCCTACAATGAGATATTGACAATGGGATAGTCATAACATTTTGAATGATGAAGAGCGGATGATGGCGATGATCTGAATGCTGAGATGCTTTGTATTCTTCTATGATGCTAGGCGAGTTATGTAACAGATCACCATAGACCATATCGGAGGGAGGATATGAAGAATATGCGTTTATTCAGCTCAACCACAAAGAATTATCTAGGGGATACTTCTAGTTGTCTTTCGACTATTTGTACATTTTTATATACGTATCTTTGTACATTGAAATTTGGCTTATCAAAAAAAAGATCTTGAAGAATAAATTTTCATGAGGTAAAAAAATGATTTCTTTCCCCTTGATATTTAAATTGTGTAAATCAGCAAGATCGATGGGAACGAAATTCTGAATTTTTTGTTATACATGTTTACACACACAATTTATTATGCTTTCACACATAACATGCTTCATGACATGTAAAATTGATTTTGGAATTCCTACATTTGGTTAATTTTACGAAGTGGTGCACAACATTACGAAGTAGTCTAGTTCCAAAGTAATTTGATTTATGGATTGATAGTACTGAGCTTTGACACATATAATGGTGATATCCAAAGTTTCAATATTTTTGTGTACTGGATCAAAATATGAATTACCGATGGTCTCCAATAGTTTATGCAGTCAAAGGAGACACACAAAGCATATTTAGCAATCTTTGGTTGAGATGCAGAGCAAAGGAGAGAAATTGAGATCTAAAATCTTTATTATGTTGCACCTAAACTGTCTAGATATGGCAATTTTATGGCTAACTGAAGGTTTTAGAAAATAAAAGAATCTTATGACCTGTACTAAGGTTATTGAACCTAAGACTTCTCAGTTATTAATGATTGAGATCCACCATTTGACATATCAAGGCTCAACCTTTTATAATAGAAGAAGATTTGATTCTATTTCAGTATATATTCAACCATCCAACGTGTGGTTTATATAGTACAATCTTTCATGGCAAGGAAAAACAGACGATGATTGGCAACTTTGAAGTAAGTGACTTTGTAATATACAAATTCTTCAACTTATTCCACAAGGTCATGATGGTCATCCAATCAAGAACTTTATGCAATACCTCATCGAATAAGCACAATTAAATAGTGAATAACACATTTTCATCGATTTTCATCAACTTATTCTTATACAAGTCACTATGCTTCTTCACATTTACCAATATACAACACAACATACTCAGTATATTCCCAATTAAGTTGTGATCTTGAGGGTCAGTTGTACGCAGTCTTACCCTTATAAGTATACAAAGTGGTTGTTTTTGTTGTGACCCAATATACATTGTGTCATTTGATGTATTAATTTTCAGCAACCTCACCAATAGAAGCACTAGAATTTAATATAGTTATTTTGATCTAATCCATTATTAACATAAAGCTAAAAGAATTGTTAATTATAACTCTTTCAGATTTATTTGCAATAGATAATACCTTTCCAAATATAGCCTTTCGTAAACCACTATGAGTTAATACAACTTTCATCTTAACTTACAACATAGTGAAACTCATATTGGCTCATATTTCACAACCTCAGCTTTTATCGCCATAACAAAAATAATCCACAATAATTTTCTGTCAATAAAGTCAACTAACCACAAAACCATTTTCTTCAACTTTTTTGGTCGAAAAACACTACTTTCAAAAACACTATTCACATTGGCAGTATTATTCATACGAACAACTACTATTCACTCACAATACTATTTATGGTAGGAGATGTTCATTCGTCAAAATCACTATACACTTGCTAGAAAAATCACAAAAAATGAACAAAATCGTTTATCTCCTCAGATCTTACTAGAAACACTGTTTCTCACTGAAAATTGCAAAAAAAATAAGAATAGAAAAATCTCGCCTCTTTCACACACATACTTTCAGAACTTCGCAAGCCAAATAGGACACTTTCCGGTAACAATTAGACGATGGCACCCCCTGGGCTTTGTTCTCCACTGAACAAGCTTCATAAAGGTATCTCCAATTCCACGTATGTATATCCAATCAATGAGAATTGTCCGGATAGTTGCGGCGACATTGGGGTTTGCTTGAATGTTTGTTGTGGATGACCTCCGATGATGATTGACCTCTGAAACATTGGGGTTTTGTTCTCCAAGGAACGAGCTTCACTATGATGCCCTCAATTTCTAACTGGATAGTGGTGATCGACTACTTGCTGGTCAAATGGTGGCAACAACGGTCAAACTAGGGTTAGGGTTTTGTAGATTTTTTTTTACTTTAAATTTGTGAACTGCTCCAATCACGAATCTCATCTTTGATACCACCTGTTGGGGATGAATAAATATAGATCGTATGATGCAAAAAGAAAATAACAAAGAAATTTTAATGTGGTTCAGCCTTGAAGCCTATGTCTACAAGGAGAAGCAGAAGGAGAATCAATCTACTAAGAATACTAATATCTTGTGAGACAAGTGAGACACATATAAAACCTCTTAAGTATCACTTTTCATTCCCTCAACTTCGTCTCCATAATGATTAAGAGACGACATATTTATAAGCAGAAATTCTAATGTGATTATAATTCTTTTAGGTTTTTATAATTCAAGTCAACCTTAAGATTTTAATTTACATAAAAAAATCCTATAACATAAAGTGCTTAAGCACACTAATGAGTGTATTTCAGTGTTTGGAAATGCTTTATTGGAGCATATGCTGAGGTAGGAAATTTACAGCGTTGCATAGAGTGATGATGCAACATTTTCATCCCTCCTGAATTTCCTTTCGTATGACTTTTTGAGGCAACTACCTGGAAAGATCATGCAACCTTTCCTGGAGCAGGAGAACAATGTGTTCAATGCTACGATCACACGATAGGCAGAATGTGGATGCATTGAAGATTCTACAAGAGTGTTTGATAATGCTGAAGGTTTTTTTTGATATAATTGCGTGTAATTCGATGTTAGAAGAGTACGTGTTTGATATTTTCTAGGAGATGATGCAGCTGAGGACAAATATGGATGCTTTTACATATTCTAGCATATCAAGTAGTTGCTTAGACAATGCACAATAGAAACTTGGAAAACACTTTAATGCCATGTTTCAAGGATTTGAGCAATTACGGGACCGCAACAACTTTGATACCACTTGGACAAGGTATCAAATGGCACACAAGGAGCTAACACATCTTAGATACCACTTGCCACGGGGTCAAAATCAGAGTAAATTTTTTGTCTTGATACTGTGCTGCCTAGTCCCCAAGACTAGTCAACCTTCCCGAAAGAGATATTTCCCTACCCAAGTAACAAAAAGAGACTGACACAAGAGATATAGGGGACACACTCCCCAACCTCTTTCATTTATTCACACTTGATATAGAATACAAATGATGCTCCATGCAATCACAAAAAAGCTCTCAAAGTTCTTCACTACTCTCCCTTTTACGAAATTTGCCTCAACTCATTTATTTATACATGATTCTTGCCTTAAAGGTTGGATAAAGTCGTGGGATACATGGTAGGCTCTCAAACTGCCACCAAACTGTGTTTACTAAGTCAAGAGGTGAGATTTACGGAAGTGATCCAATAGCTCACCAATAGCTCAAACGAGTTTCATGTTGGCCTGTGCAAACTGATTCTTGCATGCACCTGTCGGTCTATTTTTGCATGGCATGCCTATCCTGTGTTGGCAAAATCTTGCACACAAGCAATCCTTCGTTGTTCGTACTCGAGTCTTGCACGCACTTGTATGCCTGCCTTGTGTTGTACTCACATCATGCAAACAAATTCTTTTGTTGATCGAGTATTCCGAGCATGTGTGCATAAGTATGCTCTTGTACGTCATTCTTCCAAGAGCTTCTTTTGCACTGTCAGGTGCCAGGCCAGATGCCTTGCGTGCCCATACACCTATCTGCCAAGGAACTGCCGAGCTGGACAAACGTCGGGTTGAGATGCCTTGCACTCTCGCCACCCACGTCGTTCCAATCCCACACACATTTCTTCCTTTGCCCACGTTGAGGCATATACGCCATGTCAATGCCCGTACGCCCGATGATCACAATTTTTTGTCCAACTCCATACCTAATGTGCAACGTCTGTGCGTCGGGCTAGTGTCCTGCATAGGCGCTCGTATATGCCTTCAAGAATCACGTACTGGCTAGGTTGGCTGGATAACTCATTCAAAGCCATCCAATCTCACTAGAAACATCACTTGTGACATACAAAAAAAAATCACTTAAGTGGACGAAATGCTCTCAAAGTCCCAAAATGTCCACATCTGTCGAGAACTTCCACATTCTCACTCCACATCGCCTGTGCCTGTGCGCCGTGTGTGCCAGGGCTGTATGGGATGCACAAAAAGATGCTTGCTGCCCGTTTGGTTGCATCCGCTCAATCAACATTTCTTTCCCGTGCCAAAAGATAGTTTCTCCAGTTGGTTTCATGCTATGTGGTGCAACTCAAACTTAGAGAGTTGTACAAAAACTCTGTTCAAGAACAGAGGGCTAACAATGTATATTATTTTACTTGCAGACAAACAGAGAGGCTTGAATTCTCAAAAGAATTCTAATGGAAAAACATTTCAATTTTTATTCAACTAAAAAACTACCTTAAATACAAACCAACTGCTTACTTATAGAAGTAAGTTCAATAGACAAAACAAAATGCCTTAATGGCGCAGACTAAACATTTAACACATCTTTAAACATGAATAAAACTCAGCAGTAATGTTTGGAGTCATCTAGGAGAATCACGTGTGCAACTCGAGGATTGTGTAGATGTCAAAATATGTGCTTCTTCATTAATACTTGGTACGCCTTCTTTTAATGAGTTTGGCCTTTGGTTTGTGGCGGTCATCCACATGCAGGAAATCTTCAATGACAGCCACTAGTTTGGAGTCCTGTGTTACATTAGTATCCCTTGGTTTGAAGGAATTCGTCCTCGAAGTAGAGCTATCCTCATCCTTTAAATTGTCGCCATAGTTCGTAAAAAGTATTTAACATTGAAGACATTTATTGTATGGATAGAGCTAGGCAACTTTAGACAATAGGCATTATGATTAATCTTGTCAACAATCTTGACTGGACCAATATTGTGGGCGGCCAGCTTGTTGTAATCCCTCGACAAAAAATGATCCCTAGTTAAGACTACATATACAAAATCGCCCACCTCAAACTCAACCTTTCAGCAATGCAGATTGGCCAAAGCTTTATACTTGGTCGTGGTAGTGCTTAGATTTTGTTGTATCGCTTGGTGTACGTATTGAAGAGTTTGCACAAAGTCTTTGGCCTTGTCGTGGGGGTTGCGGAGGTCTGGTACAGAAGCAAGGTCGACTAGGCCGCGGAGTGTACAGGAGTATACAATTTGGAATGGGCTAAAATGGTACTACTATTGAAGGCATTGTTGAAAGAAAATTCCGCCTTGCTTAGGACAAGGTCCCATCCTTTAAGGTGTTCCTGATAGCTTAGTAAGTTTCCCAAGGATCGATTGACAAGACGCCATAGAGTGCGCCAGAATTGGCTGTTGAAATCCACCTTGCTTAGGATAAGCACTGTTGAAATCCAGTTTCGTGTCGACAAGGCGCCATAGACTGTGCCAAAAGTGGCAAATGAACTTGTTGTCCCTGTCCGAGATAATTGTGCGGGGAAGGTCGTCAAGGGGATATATTTTTTGGAAAAATAATGGGGAGACATTGCTTGCATCCGTTGTCTTCTTACAAAGGATAAAATGAGCCATCTTAGAGAAATGATCCATAATGACAAAGATGAAATCAAAATTGCGTTGGGTGCGGGAAAGTCCGTACATTAAATTCATACTAACTTCCATCCACGACTACTCGGGAATGAGCAGGGGAAGGTAGAGGCCTATTTTGTATGAATGCCCTTTCGAGATTTGGCAAATATGGCAGTGGCTCATGAAGTTATCGACCACACGTCGCAGGGACAACCAAAAATATGCTTGTTTTGCAAGGTACAATGTCCCTGCTATTTCAAGATGCCCTTCGGTGTGTACTCAAAAGCAATCAGGGATGCACAGTAGGTTACCTTTGAAGAGGAAACCATCTTGAATGGTGTAATCAAAAACTGCCTTGCTATAGACCTGTTGTAGGATAGGGCCAAAATAATGATCTGTGGTTAGCAAGGATTTGAAAGAGCCAAATTCGGATACCTGGATGTACAATTGGGACAAAAGGCTTTGTTTCTCACTGAGGGCATCTGCTACCTTGTTCTTGGGTCTCTACTTATGTTTCACAACAAAGGTTAACTTTTGTAGATAGGTAAACCATGTGGCAAGCCTCGCTGACACTTTGTCCTGCCTGTGCTTCATGATTAGTAAATAGGACGAATTCTTTGTGGAAGAGGTATTGGTGCCAATGCTTAATAGCTTGCACTAGTGCATATAATTCTACATTATAGGGATTGTACTTGAGCCTGACACTTGCTAATTTTTTTTTCTAAAATATGCGATGGGCTTTTGATGCTGACTTAGGACAACGCTAATGCCTACTTTGGATGCATCGGTTTGGAGCTCAAATGATTGGGTGAAGTTAGGAAAAATGAGCGACAACGCCTGACAAAATTGATGTTTGATCTTGGCTAAGGCAGTTGCAGCAGCTTCAGACAGTCTAGTCGAGTACTTTTCATACACTCGGTCAGTGGCGCCATTGTGGCACTGAAGTGTGGAAGGAACCTGTGGTAGAAGGAGACAAGTCTGTGGAAACTCTTAACGTTCGAGGCAGTTTGGGGCATAGGCCAGTTTAGGATAACGACGACTCTGTGTTGGTCAACAAGCAAGCCATCACTAGAGATGATGTACCTCAAGGACACTTGAGGCACAAAAAATGTGCACTTTTGGTTGGCACAAAACAATTGCTCTTGGTGCAAGATGGTGAGAACGGAGTGCAGGTGCTGCTTATGATACTTAGTGCTTTGGCTATACAGTAAAATATGGTCAAAATAACCACAACACAAATGCCAATGAAGGATCGGAATACCTGGTTCCTGATTCACATAAAGGTACCTAGGGAATTTGAGAGGCCAAAGGTATACATGGACATTTCTGATCAAAAATTGGTGGACCGTTGATTTCAAGATTAGAATTTTTTGACGATTTAACTAATTGAAAGTTGACAAACTACCAAAAGCCATGACCGGAGGTCACACAGTTTGGTCATGATTGGTCACTTTTGCTTTCGGAGACCGATGATTTAAAAAAAAAAATTCGCTTCGTCGATTATTGGCGGTTTGAACCGCCTAAAATCGGTGGCAACCAGCCTGAAAATGAATGAAACTTGCTTGAAATGGGCAAAAATAATGAGAATTAAAACCGATAACCAACCCAGCAAAAATCGACAATCGAACCATAAATCGTAGAAAATTGGATCAATGCCAACCGCCAACCAAAATTTTTTGGCGGTTCGATTGGAACAAACTAAACCACCTATCTCTAGTGAAAGGGCAGGACAAGCCATTCATAGAACCCTTCTCTAGTTTTCAATGTTGTTTTATATTCATCGCAGGGGTGGATTCAGAGTTGATGATAGCCACTTTTGAGGTCGAGCTTGGAAAAGATGGCAGCACTGTGGAATTGGTCCAGCAAATCATCTAGTCTTGGAATGTGAAAGTGTTACTGGATTGTGATTTTGTTGATTGTCTCATTGTCCACACTCAACCTTCATTCTCTTTCTTTCTTTGGTAAGAAAAAGTTAGGTACGACACAAGGGTTGAGACTTTCTTTGATATGTCCTTTGAAGAGTAATTTCTCGACCTATCTACAGAGTTCATCATGTTCTGAGGGGCTCATGCGGATACTCTATGT
>JAOWBN010031660.1:0-10270 GCA_028565015.1 Pinguicula moranensis | reverse complement strand
ACGGACCCTAAACATAGATTTTTAAGCAACGTGTGTCAAAATGTGTGTCAAAATATGTGTCATTTTAACATTCCCCATATATATTTAGTCAAATAAAAAAAACAAAAAAAGGGAGAAGGTCGAATCATCTAAATAAAAATGAACTACAAAAGACCCCCTCTCTTTACCCAAAGAGCAACAATCAGCAAAAAATCATTTTGATTAGATAGAGTTTGATTTTCATCATTCAATTCTTCTTTTCAAGTTTTCGTGTGTTTTCAACACTTGGAAGAACAACCTACTTCCTCGAGTTTCGGTTGTTGTGACCGTTGCTAGACTTGAGCAAGTTTGGATTAAGTTCTGAGTGGGTTGATCAAAAGACACATAGGGAAAGTTCTTGAGAGGAAAAAGGTGAGACGGGTGAGATCATTAGAGCGAGAGAAAAGCCAAGTTTGAACAAACATGAGAGGAGTACCCTGTTGAGTGAAACACGTGAGCGAGTAGAGAGGAAAATCTTTTCTACTAACTTCTTTCTTGCAGGAACATCATGTCCCAACAAAACAACATTGAGGAGCCAACCAACGACACCCCACCACAAGCTAACCAAAGAGTTCTCATACAAGCTATCACGACCCAAATGAGGAGATTGATGGATGAGGCACTCAAACCCCTACATGAATGACTCGATCAATTGGAGGATAGGGAAGCCTGAGAGCAAAATCAAGCACAACCAAACCATGAGGAGGATGGGGAATTGGACGAAGGATCCAAAGGGGACCGGGAACCATGCGAGCTGCATGAATGTGAAGGCCGAGCCGCGTGGATGTGGAGGCCGAGCCATTCTTGGTTACCCCCGCCGGGAACAAAGGTGAGAACCATCGAGACACCAACATCTGAATCTGCCAAGGAGGAATTGGGACAACAACCTTGCCAATATCAAGGTGAAGATGCCCTTATTTTAAGGTAAAACGGACCCAAAAGTGTATCTCAAGTGGGAAACAAAGGTGTAAATGGTGTTCAGATGCCATGAATATACCAAGCAACAAAAAGTGAAATTGGCCACCATCGAGTTCACAGAATATGGCATAGTATGGTGGGATCAAGAGGTGAACTCACGGAGGAGATATGGGGAGTCCGCAGTGGAAACATGGCAAGACATGAAGGCATTGATGCAAAGGAGATTTGTCCCTAACCATTACTTTCAATCTTAGTTTAAAAAATACAGGGACTTAAGCAAGGATCAAAGAGTGTGGAGGAGTATTAAAAAGAGATGAAGATCGCCATGATTCAAGCAAATGTAGAAGAAGATAGGGAGGCCACCATGGCATGATTCCTACTTGGCTTAAACTAAGACATCATCGATATTGTGGAGCTTCAACACTATGTGGAAAGAATGGGTATGCTCTATCAAGACATTAAGGTGGAGGAACAACTCAAAAGGAAGAGCACACGACGAGGAAACACCACGGTTTCTACTAGCTCGTGGAAAACAAGAACCACCAAGTGGGAGAAGCCGAGATCTGAGGCCACCAAGGAGGCAAATGGAAAGTCCGTGACCCCTATTGATACAAACACTTCAACTCCTACTCAAAACCATGAAATAAAAATGCTTTAGGTGCCATGGAGTGGGTCACATCACAAACCAATACCCGAAAGAACGAGTGATGGTGCTTAATGATCAAGGTGGCTATGAAACCGAATAGTACAAAGTGGAGGAGGCCGAGGCCAAGGATGGCGATGATGAGAAAGAGCAAGATGCTGTTGTTGGTGAGCTCTTGGTGCCCCAAAGAGTCCTTAGCACACAAGTTAGGGAAGAAGATCAAAGTCAGCGGGAGAACCTATTCCACACACGGTGTCATGTTCATGGGAAGGTTTGCAGCATGATAGTAGATGGAGGAAGCTGCACCAATGTGTCCAGCACCTACATGATGGAGAAACTCGGCCTAAACAACCTCAAACACCTGAGGCCCTACAAGATGCAGTGGTTGAGTCAATGTGGCGAGATCAAGGTAACAAAATAGGTGCTACTTTAACTATCCATTGGCAAATATGAAGACTAGGTTCTATGCGATGTCGTCCCCATGGATGCGTGACATGAGCTCCTCGCGAGGCCGTGGAAATTTGACATGAAGGCCACCCATGATTTCCACTCGAACAAGTATTCCTTTGCACAACATGGCAAAACTATCACCTTGATACCTTTGTCTCCTAAACAGGTACTAAAAGACGAATTGAAGTTGCAAAAAAGTAAGGAACCCGTGACTGAAAAAAAGGAGGGAGAAACTAGTGAGCAAAAAAAGGATTGTGAAAAGTGACGAAAAAAAAGGGTGAGAGGAAAAACAGCCGAGAGAAAAGAAAAGAGAGTATGATGGCATACAAGTGTGAGCCAAAAGAGACTGTAGTCGCCCAAAATATATTTGTGGTACTTTGCTACTAAGAAGTCCTTCATACTGATCTCAATGTCGGCGCATTGCCGAGCACACTTCAAACTATTTTGCAAGATTTTGATGACGTGTTTCCAGAAAAAATACCCCCAGGATTGCCACCAATCAAGGGCATAGAGTACCAAATTGATCTTGTGCATGGAGACACACTCCCAGAAAATCCAACTTGGTCTAATCTTGAGGAGACTAAGGAGATCCAACGACAAGTGGAAGGAGTTATGGCCAAAGGGCAAGTGCGGGCAAGCCTGAGCCCATGTGTCGTGCCTACTCTATTGGTACCCAAGAAATACGACACTTGGAGGATGTGTAAGGACTACCGTGCCATCAACAATATCACAGTAAATACCGTCACCCCATCCCTATGCTCGATGACATGTTAGATGAACTCCATGGAGCATGTTTATTTTCTAAAATAGATCTTAAGAGTGGATATCATCATATTAGGATGAAGGAAGGAGACGAGTGAAAAACTGACTTCAAGGCCAAATACAGTCTCTATGAATGGCTAGTTTTGTCCAATGCACTTAGTACCTTCACGCGCCTCATGAACTTGGTCTTACGTGCTTTTCTAAGAAAATTTATAGTACTATATTTTGATGACATTCTGATTTATAGCAAAACACTACATGATCACATTGCACACGTTAGAGAGGTACTTGTTGTTTTGAGAAAAGAAAAACTCTATGATAATCTCAAGAAGTGCACCTTTTGCACGGATCGAGTTGTATTTCTTTTTTTAATTATAGGTGCTCAGGGCATAGAAGTGGATGAATAAAAGGTTTGAGAAATCAAAGAATGGCCTGCCCCTACCACCGTAGGTCATGTAAGGAGCTTCCATGGATTGGCTTGCTTTTACTGGTGGTTTGTAAAAGATTTTAGCACCATTGCTTCACCCCTCACGGCGGTCATAAGGAAGACCAAGCTTTTGAATGAGGTAAGGAACAGGAGGTTGCATTTGAGCTCCTCAAGGAGAGGTTGAGTAATGCCTCTTTACTTTTCCTTCCTGATTTCAATAAAATATTTGAGATTGACTGTGATGCCTCGGGCATTTGGATTGGTAGTGTTCTAATGCAGGATGGACGACCTATTGCGTACTTCAGCGAGAAGTTGATTTGAGCCACCCTCAACCATTCTACTTATGACAAGGAGCTCAACACTTTGGTGAGATCGTTGGAGAACTGGCAGAACTACTTGTGGCCGAGAGAGTTTGTGATCCATACGGATCACAAGTCACTTAAGCACCTAAAGGGACAACAAAAAATCAATAGACAGCACGCCAAGTAGATGGAGTTCATTGAAACGTTTTCCTACATCATCAACTACAAAAAAGGTAAGGAGAATGTGGTAGCCGGTGCCCTTTCTCGGAGGTACACCCTAGTCTCTGAACTTGATGTAAAAATGCTTGGCTTTGAACTCATTAAAGAATTGTACCCCCTTAATCTTGACTTTCAAAGTGTTTATCTTGCTTGTGCAGACATGGCTTTAAGAAATTTTATAGTCATGGGGACTATCTTTTTAGAGAAAATAAATTGTGCATGCCTAGGTGTTCTTTGAGGGAGTTAATTTTTAGGGAGGCACACGGAGGGGTGGGTGTGGGAGTTAATTCATAGGTCATTTTGATGTGGCTAAGACTTTGAGTGTCCTACATGAACATTTTTATTGGACATGAAAAAAGATGTGAAGCGAGTTTGTGATAAGTGCATTACATGTACACAAGCTAAGTCTAAATTAAAACGTCACGTCTTGTATACGCTACTCCCCATACCTAGTGAACCATGGACGGATATCTCTATGGATTTCGTACTTGGTTTACCAGGGTCTAATGGTGGTAAGATTTCATCTTTGTTGTGGTAGACAGATTTTTAAAGATGACACACTTCATTGCATGTCACAAAATGGATGATGCATCACATGCAACCAATTTGTTTTTCAAAGATATTGTGAGATTGCATGGCATGCCTAGGACCATCGTGTCGGATAAGGATGCAAAGTTTTTAAGTTATTTTTTTAAAACATTGTAGGGAAAACTAGGGACAAAACTTTTATTTTAAACTACTTGTCACCCCCAAACAGATGGACAAACTGAGGTAGTCAATAGGACATTGTCTTCCTTGCTCCACGCCATCATCAATAAAAAACTTGGGAAGATTGTTTGCCACATGTAGAATTTTCTTACAATAGGAGTGTTCATTCTCCACTCAATTTTCTCCTTTTGAAATTGTGTAAGGTTTTAACCCTTTATCCTCCCTTGATCTAATGCCTTTACCTATGAGTGAACAAGTTCATGTAGAGCTAAAAGGAGATGTTGAACCCCAAGTGAAGGGGCACGAGAAGCAAGGATTTGGCTAAGGATCCACTACATTGGCACAACGCCCCATGACTAGATCACGTGCCAAGTTGTTTAAAGAAAGCCTCATGGGCTTGATCCAAGAACTAGGAAGTGGGCTTACATCGCATGAAGGAAACGAACAACACTTGGTACATCTAATTGGGCTAATTGAAGACACACAAGGCCCATGTGCATTAACCAAACCCGTGCAAAGCCCATTCAAGTCCAACAAGCTAGTCAACACGGCCTCATCAATGTGCAACCCATAATCCGAGTGAAGAGTTTGGAAGGTCACGATCAAAGCTAATATTCAAGGTGATGGTTGAAAAGTTTTGGTCAAGAAATGGAAGGCTGCACGCTTTGACTTGAATCCAATCTTTGATGGCATCCGAGTTCGTGGGAGAAGTGAGGAATGATCCAACTCATGGTCAACATGCAATCAAGCCACTCCAAACCTCCATGCACGGTTTTTGACCCATTAATTAGCTTCCAAAGTTGCCTATAAAAAGGCTTGTTAGAATTCGAGGGATCATTAGTTTTCGTTGATGCATTTTGTGAGACAGTTTGGAATTTTCCTGAAGTCTTTTACAACTTCTTTTATAACTTGTTTAGAGTTTTAATGGTGTTCAATTTTTGAAACACACAAAGACTTAGTTTTTACCCCAATCATAGATGAAGGGTTAAAGACTCAACAATGTTTAATCAATAGATCCATACTCAAACCACCAACTTGATTGTGGATTTAGTCAAAAGTTGGCAATAGGTTTCATTTTAGATTTCTCTTTTAGATAGGTAATAGGTTTTAGATAACTTAGATTTAGTCACCCCGAGTCCACATGAGATTTGAACCCGCGGTTGACTCATTAGTTCTACACTAGAGCTTCGACTTGTGGGTCATTAGTACGATAGGTTGAAACATGTTCTTGAGACCTAGCAATGCCAAAAATTGACTTTCCATGCTTCAATGGTATCAGCCCCAGAGCTTGGATTGCTAGGAGTCAAGGGTACTCTATCTTTACTGGAATTTACATTCATAGACGCATTGAATTTGCAACTATGCATTTCGATGGAGATGCAAATGTGTGCTATATAGGTATTCCTGTTTAAAAACCAATTGAATGAGATGATTTAATTGCTGCCATTTTGAATTTTTTTTATATGGATGACCCTAAGAATTTGTTAGAGGAATTTATGTGTTTAAAATATAAGGATAATGAGTCCTTGCAGTCTGTGTTGAGGAGGTTTGTTGTTCTTACCCATCCGTTATGATCATCCACCTAGAACTAGGTCAATCATTCTATGGAAAGAAGTTTTCTAGGTTGTTTACAAGCTGAACTTAAGTCTATTGTGAGATCAAAAGATCCCAAGACACTGGTAGAGGTCATAGTTATAGCTAACAGACATAAATTTGTTGTTTACTCATTTATTGGCAGGGTTTAATCTGCTCCTAATCTTAAGCAAGTTAACAGGAACACAAGTAAAGCTATAGTGCCCCATCATAATAAGAATGGAAGTGGTTCCCCCAATTCAAGAGAAGGATGATATCTGATGCTGAGATGAAAGAGAGTTTTGGGAAGTTGTGTTTTAAGTTTGGAGCACCCTACACTTAAGGCCATCAGTGTAATGTTAAGAATTTGTATACATTGATAGCTAAACCCCATGTGATTGAGTCTCCCGTTGTGGAAGTTGTAAAGGAACGTGAAACTGAAACAATTAAAAATGGTGGAGCTACCATTTCTCTGAATGCTATTAGTGGCAACACTAATCTGAAAACTTATAGAGGCAAATGATTCTATAAGGGTGAGCCCCTTCACATTCTTATAGATGGAGGAAGTTCTCACTACTTCGTAGATGAGAAGTTTCCTGAGTGGATGCACTGTGTATTAAAATACGCTAAACCTATGAAATTTAGTGATGTACCTCAAACAAGATCAAGTAGAATAATTTTTGGAATGTTGATATTCAAAGATATGTTCATTGAAAAAACATGATTCTCGCATGAATCAACCAAGATCAGAGATCAAAACATCAAACATGAAAACAATAACTCAAGCTGCATAATTAAATAGAGGTCTAAGAAACCACAATCCTAGAACTTAATTCTGTAGTCCTCTCGATGTTGCTGTAGAGTAACTCTCGTGGTGCTCAAGAGATGCCTTTGTTTGTCACCAGGATAGAGTTAATTTTCTTCTGCGTGCTCACTGCAACCAATGTCCTCGAGACCCATCTGAAAGTTTAATGAGGAGGCTAAATTGGAAGCCAACATCGATGGGGGTCCACATCCTTCTCAGCAGAACAATGCGCCAACGTGGACATTTGACTTGTGCCTACATCAGTTAGGGTGGCAGATGGAATACGAGATGTGTGACGAGTAAAGTGCATAAATGTTTAGGGCTTGCCTGGAGGTTCAGGGTTCAAATCCCACAAGTTAATTTGTGTGTTGGGGCCACGACCGCGGCCTTTAGCCCGAGTATTAAAGGATCTGGTGGCGGAGTCGCCTTCAGTCGGATCCCGTGGACTTAGTTGCATCGCTCCGGATACCACGGTTATAAAAAAAAAGTGCATAAATGTTACTATGCAAGGAGAGGAGTTTTCTTACTCTCGAAGGACCTTTCCACTTTCTAGTTTTGATATGGTGCTAGGAGGAGATTGGTTAAGTAAGAAAGGTCATTCTCTATACAACTATGATGATATGAGAGTAACCTTTATGAAGGATGGCTAACCTATTCCTGTGCAAGCTATTAAGAAGACCAAGGAGCTGAAATATATTGATCTGAAAAAAAACGACCAAGCTGATTAAGACTGGAGTTGTTGTTGTAGTTGGTTGAGTTTGTGCTAATGATGGCAGTGAGGATGAAGAGTTTTGTGCATAGTTTTTTAGTATGGAAAGGGGTGATTGCTACTACCACACTCAAAAAAGATGGCAAAGGTTAATACAAGATGCTGTCAACCTTCCTCACTGAGGGAAGTTAAGAGTTCAAAACAAACCTGAAGTAACTTTTGAGTAATTATGTAAATATTTTCCAAGAGCCTAAGTCTTTACCACCTAACAGAGGGGTGGAACATGGGATCATTGACAAAGAAGCAAGTTCCTTACTGAACACTACATTACTAGAAAAATGAGATTGTAAAAAACTATTAATGAGTTATTGAGCTCTAGACTGATCCGTAGGAGCCACAGTCCTTTTACCTCACCTTGATGTTGTTTAAAAAGAAGGATAGGGGTTGGAGGATATGTGTATACTATAGGTACCTGAACAACTTGACAATCGAGAGCGAATTTCCTATCCAATTATTGATTACTTACTTGATGAAATCCATGAAGCAGTACGCTTTAGCAAGCTTGATCTGAGATCTAGGTACTTTCAGATCAGAATGATGAAGAAGGATATATAGATTAACACTTTTGTCATCCGTCATGGACAATTGATTTTTTCAAAGGTGCAATCAATATTGGCTTGACCTAAATCGGGAAACCTCACTGGTTACTATAAAAAGTTTATAAAAGACTTTGGAACCATCAGCAGACATCTTACTCAACACTTGAAGAAAGATGGTTTTGGTTGGAATAAAGAGGCTGATAAAGGGTTTTGAAACTAGCCATACTACAACAGAAGATGACTGCCAAGCTACTTAGCTCAGATTATGTAGTACATTATAAGAAGATAACATAAAATAAAATTGTTGATGTTTTTTGTAGGTCTGGCCCAGGGGTTGAAGCAAACTGCTTCAGCATTTCTACTTGCCAAACCAAATTGGATAGAAGAGGTTGTGACAAATTGTGGTCAAGACTCCCATTTTACCATCATTATTCATTATAAAGCAATAAACCAAGCCTCATTTCAAGAATATCAGTTGTCAGGAGGCTTACTCGGGTATAGGAATAAAATTTATTTGGAGAAGTGGCTGACCTGATACACAAAATCATTAGGAGCTTACATGACCCACCCTCTGGAGGTCACCCAGGAATCCAAGCAACTCACAACAAGAACAAAACCTACTTCTATTGACTTAGGATGAAAAGAGATGTTGAGACTTGGGTCAAGAGTTGTGAAGTTTGCTACAACCTCTGGAAATACCAACTATTCAGTGGTTCAGCATTAGTCTTGATTTTATTGAGGGTCTTCCAAAATATTATGGCAAGAGCATCATTCTATTGGTCGTGGACGGATTCAGCAAATATGTTCACTTCCTTTATGTGGCCCACCCTTATTCAGCTGAATCACTAGCTAAGTTGTTAAATGAGCAGATCTACAAACTCCATGGAATGCATATTGAAATCATATCAAATCATGATAAGGTCTTTACCAATAAACTGCGAGAAGAGTTGATGAAGTTGGCTGGAGTGAGTTGTCTTTTTGGTTCATCTTATCAACCTAAAATAGATGCACAATGTATGCATGCAAACAGATGCCTAGAGACTTACTTAAGGTGTATGTGTTTGTGAAAACCACACACCTGAACAAGTGGCTTCCCCATGCAGAGTTCTGATATAATACTTCATACAACACCAACATCAAGATCGACACTTTTCAAGGAATTATATGGATATGAATCTAATCATCTACCTACACCTACTTCTGACACCACCATAGAAATAGTACGAGAATTCTATAGACAGAGAGGAGAAATGCAAGAGCTTTTGAAGGAGAATCTAGTGGCAACACGTACACGCATGAAATAGAATGTTGATAAGAAAATGATAGAGAGGACCTACAAGGTGGAAGATCAGGTATTCTTGAAACATCATCCGTATAAACAGAATTCAGTTTAGTTCATAAGAAACATGAAACTATCTCCACATTACTATGGACCATATACTATATTGGAGAAGCTAGAATTAGTAGCTTACAAATTGGATCTTCCTTAAGGGACAAAAATACTCCTTGTATTTCATGCCTCGTTACTCAAAGAGTAGCTCAAGAATAGGTAAAGTCGAGTTGACACACCACCTAAGATGAACTCTGATGGGAGCTTCAACATTTATCCTATCAAAGGGATGGATACACGAGATAAACGACGTAAAGGAGGCCCCATCAAACAACTGTTGATACATTGGGTTGCATCTTCAGCTGAACAAGCAACTCTGGAAGATTTTGATTTCATCAAGCATCTATCCAACCTTTGATCTGAAAGATTTGTAGAAGATGTTAATGTTGAAGAAAGAAGATACACGTAGAGGTAAGATCTTCTTTGATAGATTTTACAATTCATTTTGTACATATTTATAGGTAAGATCTGTGCATCTAATTACATGTGTTATAAATGTGATCAAATCTTAGCCGACTTCCCAGATATTGAATCCCTGGAATGTTGGGATTGTGTGGAATTGTTTTTCTTCATAAGCCGTCTTTTGAGACTTTGGAGATAGTTCAGCCGACTTTTGAGACTTTGGAGATTCAAAAAGGGTGTTCCTCCATTGATCAAGAATTTCGATTTTCGGGAAGTATCGTGATCATCCAATAAGAAGGGTTTCCATTTTTTCAAATGAAAAATTTGAAGACCTATTGATTCTAAC
>JAOWBN010031649.1:0-10271 GCA_028565015.1 Pinguicula moranensis | reverse complement strand
TAGAGCGTAAAAGCATCATCCCTAATCAGTTTAACCTTGACATGTAAACTTGCATAAATTGAGGAAATTGAAGTCACCACAGTCATACTTAGGAGTATCCTTTAATCCATGTCTATCTTCTCGTGACCTCGAATACTTAGAGTTTTATTCGTGGTTAAGTTATTTCGTAATTCTTTGTTTATATCAATTTCTTCTTATATTAAAAATATCTTTTTATGTTCGTTTGTTTGAATTGTGTGCATACTAGTTTAGGTAGTCACGCTTGAATCAACTTTTAATACCAAATACTCATTGTGAGATTCGACCATATTTTCACTTACACACCCATACCCGTATGCTTGCAGTAAAGTGAGTGTTTTTGTTAATTTAATTTGATTTTGTGCATAAATTTATTATAGCTAAAAAACCCACCAAGGGTCGAGAAATTTCAAAAATGTGTTCCCTAGTTAACAGGATGGTGGATTGGTGTTTCTTTATAATAGAAAAGACATTTTCTCCTACGGACCAAAACTGGTTGGCAACAGAATTGGAAATTTTAATAAAAAAATTCTTTTTTTTTTTATCTAGCAAGATCTCCGCAAATACTAAACAGGTCCGTTCCGGTCAAAGACACCACAAGTACGGTAAATGAGGTATTTGAAAAAAAATCTATCCTTCAATCGTACACAAACGCATACTGTATCATAGAAACTTCCAACATAATTTCACATGCACGTAAGAAAACATCGCAAACATATTGCATGTTTTATAGTAGATCAAGAAGAACCTGGATGAGAGCAATTTGTGCTGATAACGTGTTGTAATATAAAGAATCTGCGAGGGAAAAGAAGATATTAGAATGCTTCTCAAAAGTCTGTGTATTATTTCTATTAGATTCTTCTATATACAAAGGTTTAAGATCGGAAGTTACAAAATGCATAAATTCTTATCACAATCAATATACATTTATATATATTCATGTGTTTTTACAATAGAAACAATATATTATTTTTATTTTTGAGGAGGAGCCAACTCCAAAGCATTCCATAAAGCATAAGCTAAAGGTCTTCAAAAAAAATTGTCTGGTCCGAACTTAGTTTAAGATAGTGTTTGTGTCTTGTAGCCCCACAATAAAGATTGATTGGCGGGGTTTTGGAATTATATTTGCAAGGCCACCACAGCACTAAAACCTATCTGTATTCTGTACAACTTGCAATCTTTCTGCTTTCTTCGAATTATGGCAAGCTCCATTTTTTTGTCCCCAGTCTTCTTTTATTTTCTTTAGTCAGTTGGGCTTTATGTAATACAACTTGAGTATTTCCGCCTAATCCCTATTTTGCTAAAGAGTCTGCTATACCGTTCGCTTCCCTCCATTGATGAGATACAGAGAAATGTAGATCGGACAGCATGTGAATGCCCATTCTATTGTGAAATGTGAATTAGAAATTAAAGCAAACATTTTTATTTTTTTTCAATAAAATATTTTATTGTGGGAGGCAATTTGCTCTCACATGATACAATATGTTCTAGCGTTTGCATGCCATCATACGTCCCCAATGATCACTCATCATCAAGATACAAATCTTAAGATACAAAATTAAAGCATAAACTAAAAGACAAGCTTTGGATTCATGGACCATGTATGGAAATCAATTCCAGGCTGAATGTGTTTGTTGCTCTGTAGCAATGACCTGGTATTTAGTGGTCGGCATCCGCCCGTCATGGGTTACTGTGCCAGTTTTTCAGGCATGGCCCGTCCGCGTATTAAAAATGGACGGTGCGAGTTGGGCCCATTTTTGAAAATGGGTCGTATGGTTTGGGACCATTTTTAAAACGGGCCATGTGGGTTTGGTGCATTTTTGAAAATGGGTCAAGCGGGTTTGACGCATTTTTGAAAATGGGTCGTACGGGTTTGGCACCGTAACCCATAAAAAAATTGTTTTATTTAATTTAATTTATATTATTAATATATTTTTAATTTATAAAAAAATTATTAAAGAAAATCTTTTTTCTACCTAATAAGGTTAAAAATGGAATTTTAATAAATGAGAAGGGGAGTAGAGTATTTATAGACATAAGTGAGAGAAATTTTTGTGTGAAATCCGTGTGGGACAAAGCCTTATATTCAACTTTAAGGAAATAAATTGGTTTACATATAATAAAATCGTTAGGTTAACCATCACAACATTGTAGCTCAGTGGTTAGAATACTTGTCAGCTTACAATTTGACTATGGGTTTGAATCTGGTCTGAAGCAGTTTTCTACATTTTATTCCTTGTAAACAGGCCGATGGGCTAACCCGCGCTCGCACCACCCAGGAAACTGGCTGACCCACAGATCGCCCAAAAAATGGGTTAACCTGCGCCGCACCACCCACAAAATGGGCGGGCTCGGCCTGCCTATTTCCTCCAAAGCGGCACGCCGCCGCACGTTAATAAAATGGGTGGGGCTGCCCGTAACCCATTTTAAATGGGCCAAATGAGCTCGGCCCGTTTGTCAACCTCTACTGGTATTGTTCTTCATGAGCTCGATTGTCTGTAATTGGTTGTAATCTTCTCGGAAGACTGTCTCATTTCTTTGGAGCAACAAGAATCATGTCGTAGTTAATCATACTAATTTCTGTTAGATAGGAAAATAGCTAAATTAGTGGGATAAGTTTATTTAAACAAGTAAGGATCGTGAGTCACGATCCTTACCTAACCTATTATACAAATCCCACTAATTTAAGACAAAAAGATATCCTCTCCTCTCCCGCTATACGTATTGACCGAACAATGAATGAAAAATAAGATTTCAAGAACCATTTTTTTATCACAACATGGTATCAGACCAGGCGGTTTCTCACACCGGCCTATAAATCTCATCCTTTACCACACAAAAAAATGATCCGCACAATATGATGGATCTACCAAAAATTGGCGAAAATTCCACCATGGAGAATTCTGCTCCGGCGGATCTGCCTGCCCAATCTGCAACATTTCTCCAACGAATCCCACAACCTGAAAACAACCAACCTATCGTGCTCAGCACAAAACTGCAGCATGACAATTTCCACTTTGGCAGCGGCTCACGAAGGACGCTATCAGAGGCTGCGGTCGCCTCCTTCATCTAACGGGCAACCCGACACCTCCAGATGTTAATGATGATGATTATCCTCATTGAGAGCAGACAAATCTCTATGTCTTCTCCTGGATACTTGAAAATATTGATCGGGCTTTGGTGAATCGATTCACTGAATATCCCACGGCGAAGGATCTTTGGGCAGGGCTCGAAACCACCTACAAAAGTGGCTCCGATGCATTTCAAATTTATGATTTAACGGTCCAGGCAAATAGCCAGAGACAAGGCGATGGGTTTCTGGAAGAAATTTACACCATTCTACAAAGAATATGGCATGAAATTGATCGTCGGGAGCCGAACCCTATGTCGTGCTCCTCGGATATGGCGACTTATCAACGACTTTGCCAGGAAATGCGTCTATATCAATTGTTGGTCACAGTTAATACAACTTTTGACAGTGTAAAGCATGACTTGCTCAAAATGAACCTCTGCCCACCGTGGAAACTGCATACGCCACCTTCGTCGGGAAGCCGCACGACGCCAGATTTTACACAAGCAGCCCTATCCCAACGACGGATCACCCACGGACAATGGACTCTCAACTCGCGCATGGTCAGACAAGCCCCGATCCGGGGGAAAAGCATTATCCAGTGGCAGTGCAATGGACGAAACCAAATTCTGGTGCAATGACTATCGAAAATCCGGTCACTCAATGAAAAATGCTTCAAGCGGACGAGTTATCCCGATTGGTGGTACGAGCTACATAACCCTCCCAAACCTAGTGCAGCGGCGGTCACCGTGGGCCAACCTGAGTCGGCGACCACCTCCGGCAATGGCCTAATCGGCAAGCAGATAGGCTTCGGTGGAAGTTCAGCTGCAGGGACACAGATCCCGTTTTTTGGGGAAAAATCGATTCTATAGAACATTAAAGAAGGTAAATAGTGGACTCCAGAATTTGTCCCTGATTTGTCCCTAACTTTTGTAGGTAAAAAGACGAAAATGCCCTCTGCATCCCAAAATTACTAAAATGCCATTGCCCCATTTTTTCATTTTTTTCATAGTAGTCCTTGTTGTTCTGGAAGCTTGCAGTGCGGCCCAATAGTTTTTTGGACTCTGCAGGTTGACCAACCAAGTTCCTGTGTCTTGCGGAAATAGTCCCCAACTTCTGAAAAATTTCAGAATGCCCGCTGCAGTTCTGAAAAATTGCCAAGAGGTCCCAGAAAAATCACTACCCTACAGACCCCAGTGTCACCAATCCATGGTTTTTTCCACCTGGGTGCCTGGATATTGATGTTCATGATCCACCAGATCTGCCTGATCAATATTATTCAACCGTGTTTGCTACTCCGGGACCTAATAGCTCCTAATGGCTCCTCGATTGTGGCGCTACCAATACTATGACATATGATTCCCGGGATCTCATTACTTGCACAAATCCCCGACAGGCACTTATTCAAACAGCTAATGGTGGTGTTTCGGCTGTTACAGGGGCTGGCTCTATCTCGCCTACACTAAAACTCTCTAATAGTCTTCATGTCCCGTCATTGTCCTGCAAGTTATTATTTGTGAGCCACGTGTCCAAAGAAGGGAATTGCATGGTGCTTATATTTCCTACATTTTGCCTTTTACAGGAGTTTCGGACGGGGGAGATCATTGGACGTGGTACTGAACGGGGCGGTTTGTACTACATGGATAAGGTAGCTCACCAAGGATCTGTCGGGCTTGCTCGCAGGACGACAGACAAGCAAATAAAGCTGTGGCACCAATGACTAGGTCATCCGTCCCTATGTTATCTTAAAGTTTTATTTCCATCTTTATATAAGACTATTCATTCTCTTCTGTGTGAAACGTGTATTTTGGCCAAGAGCCACGACACTCGCTTTCTAGTTCTGATACGCGTGCTACACGTGCTTTTAATATAATTCATTCTTATGTCTAGGGTCCAGCACCTCTTCCTGGTCATGGCACGTTTAGATATTTTCTTCTATTTATTGATGATATTTCTCGTAGGGATGGCCAAACGTAGGGGTGGTCAAATTCGGATCGGTATTTCGGTTTTAGGTTCGGTAATCGGTTACCGAACCGAAGTACCGAAATATTTCGGTATTTCGGTATTTCGGTATCGGCATCGGTATGAAAATGTGATACCGTTTTTTAATCGGTTCGGTATCGGTTTTACCGTTTAGTGTTTATTCGGTATTCGGTAAGTTCGGTATTTCGGTATTCGGTTCGGTATTTCGGTAAAATAGGCAAAATTTTAAAAAAAATTAATAAAAAAAATTAAAAAAAAATAATTTTTTTTGAAAGTTTCGGTTCGGTTTCGGTACCATTTTCCGGATACCGAAAAAAATCGATTCGGTTCGGTATTACCGATTACCGAACGAACACCCCTATGCTAAATCGCTTACAGAAAATTGGGGCTCGTATGTTCTATAATGTACGCTGCCTTGCCTCAGAGACCTATCACCTTTGTAGTGTATTAAGTTGTTTAGTTTTTATTTTTTATTATTGTTTAAGTGATTAAAATTATTATTTTTTATAACTATTGAGCAGGTAAATTATTATTTCACCCCATCCACCTACCCCAAAAAGAACATATGGCTCCTGAAACATTTTTATTTACCCCTAAAAAAAATTTTATGCACCCCAACAAAAATTTCTTAGACCCCTGGAAAAATTTATAGATCCGCCCTTGGTACAAGGGCGTATGTAGGGGGCCTAATCCCCACACCCTAGCCCCTTGGACCTTATTTGTTTCTGGAAAATGATCTGTTAGTATTTTGAGATTATTAAATCTTGGTATTTGATTGATTTAATTAATTTTTATAAAAAAAATTTAGGAAAAATCATTTGATATGTGTGTTTACTTATTAAGTAAGTGTATGAACACCAGTTACCTTTACAGCTTATTTGAAAAGATTGAATTACTTTTAAAAATGTATTTATGTTACTAGTTTGCGTAAATGGTGATTTTCTATTGGATTATTTTGCTTTAATCTTAATGCTCCTAAAAAAATTATTTTCAGTCCTAAATTTTTTTGATACACCCCCAAAAAATTTAACCACCCCCTAATTTTTTTTTTCCTGGATCTGTACTTGACCCACCGACCCCAAAAATAAAACACATGCCCCTAAAAAAAATCCTAGATCCCCATTGAATTGGACCTCTGCCATTGATTCATCGTTCATGATTGTGTAGGTGATTATAAGGGAATGTAATTTCCTCTCTCTATCTTGAATGAAACTTTTTAATTACCGAAAAGAAGATTATAAGTGCATGTTTTGTACACATAATTGATTTCTCATTTTATTTCTCCTTTCGCTTCTTCTTTTGATTCTCATTCTCCTTTTAATTTGTAACTTTTTAGTGTTTGGTAAAATTATGAAATTTTTTTAAAAAGTTATGAAACAAGTGTTTGCAATCAAATTTTTTAAGATGATTAAATAGTGTTTGTAGTTAAATTTTGATATGATAATTTTGATTTATTTACGAAATTGACATTAGAAGTAAAAGTGGAATAAAAAGTAACCTCCTAGTTACTTCTGAAAAAAAAAGAGTATGCTTGAAAAAACGGAGAAGGAGAATGGAGTTTTAAAACACTGATTTTAAAATAATCTAAAAAAAGGAGAATGAAAAAATTAATCTGAAGAATAAGTGATATAAAACAGGCCATAAGAATTGACAGAATATTTATAAACAAATACGCAAGATATAATAATAGTTTTTTATAAGTTAAATTAAATTGGACTCGAATCTTTAACTAATGCAACAAAATTAGAAGTTAACTAATAAATCTTTAAAAATAACCTTTTCATATTCTAGAGAAACTAGTTCAAACAAAAATTATTTTAGATAACTTGTCTAAAATCGCAAAGTTAAAATTGGATAAGAAAATAAGAAAAAACAACTATGGAAGAAATATAACAAAAGAACAATATTTTGATTTAAATTTATAGAAGTATTAATTGCAATCAAATATTTTTAAGATAACTAAATTTTAATATAATTGATACAAATACCAAAATACCCGTCTGACCAAATAATGAATGATATTTAAAAATAAAAAATATAATTTTTAATGTAACTAATGTCTCAATTCTTAATTTATTGCATTAGATCAAAATCCTTACCTCATAAAAAGTGTTTGAGCACCGAAATAGGCCATAGTCCACATTTGATTTTGTTAGGGTAAGGGATGATAGTTTATGAGATTATTTCTAGACAAATTTTATTTATTCATAAAATTGCTATTTGTTAGGAATTTGCCTAATTAAATTCCTAGTATTTGACTTGAATTAATATTTCTTGTAAAAATTATAATAGTATTAGAATTCATGCCTATAAATATGAGATCTCTTAACTATTAGAGTTGAGAAGAGAGGGGCAAAAAGGAGAGAGACTGGGTGAGAGAAAAATAGAGAGATGTGAGGCTTGAGATGTGGCTCTCTGTGTCTGCGAGACTTGAGAGGTTTTCTCAGTATCTTCTAGTTATTCTTTGTGTCTCACGATAATGTTTATCTTCTAGTTATTCTCTGTGTGTCACAAGAATGTTGTTTCTTAGTGGATTGATTCTCCTCTTCTCCCATGGATGTAGACTTTCAGGTCGAACCATATAAATCTTGTGTTGTTACCTTGTTTTGTTATTTTCGCTTTCACAAATTTTTGAAATATTTCCCCCAACAAAAGGCAACATAGATGGAGTTTTTTTTGGATGACCGGTTGTATCTGACTATTTGTCGACTAGTCAACAGAGACCTACCCGTATGACTCTCCAAGCAGATCAGGCAAATGGCTGACTAGGCAATCCTTGTCATAAATCGAGGACTGACCCCTACTTTGTGCAACATAGATGGAGTTGAAGGACATTCTACTCCAATAACTTAAAACAAAAACAAACCAGAATTGTAAATCACACACATTCAGAAACACAAAGTATGTCTTTTCGAACCATAAACACCAACCGTAAGGTACGAGGAAGCTTTAGTCTACATTTTTTCGACCGAACAAGGACTGATATGGCATGAGTGAGAATTCTGGGGCGATTCAAATACATGATGAAGATATGGGAGAGAAAAACGATTGAGTGTGAAAAAAAATGACAAGAAAAGAGTGAAGCGTAGTAGGGCGACAACTCGAATAAGTCGTGTTTTTTAATAAATAAAAATGGGCAAGTAGGCCTGTTATCCATTTTTTAGCGGACAAGTTAAGCCAGAGCCATTTGACTCAGCTCATTTACCTACCCATATGCGACAGGCTGGAAATCTTAGTCTAGTCAAAATTAGTCTCAGTTTGATTTCCCAAAATTTATAACACGTTAAAATAGTCCACATTAATTCTAAAATTAGATGACCTAATCATTGCATTGCATCTGCATGAATTCGCTCAACGGCACCGCGAATTTAAATTAAAAATGAATAAAAATTGACGCAATAAGTGTAATTAATTTAATGATCAAGCTCTTTGACAGGATGTCATTCAAGTGTTGGACAAGTACATTATCCGCTTCTCTAATTCACGGAACTTTAGGCTACTGAAAGTTAATCTGCATGATAAATTTTTCATTAAGGGGGTGTTTTGTGTAGCCTTCTTATACTTATAATTGGTTTATAAGAACCTTTTTTTCAAAAAAATGAGGAGTTATTTTTTGAAAAAATGTGCTTATAAGCCAATTATAATTTTAAGAAGGCTGCACAAAACAGGCGCTTAAACTCTGTGCCAGATCCATAGTTCTTGTCGGATTTATCAAGGATATCAATTTCCATTTCGTCAATTGACCCAACAACCTAATACAAGAAACCGGGAAATCTTAGAACGTTAAGTCAAGAAGAACAAATAAATAGGCACTCATACCATGCAAGCCCAAGGATGTCTTATTTTTTAGGCAAATATAAGAGGGGTTGCCCCTACGAAAAGTAGTAGACTGAACAAAAAGTTTAAGGCCTCAAAAAATCAAATCTGAAAGCGTATAGAGTATCTTTCCATAATAGATTCAGAAACGCAAGAACAGAGTACATAAATCACCTGTATAAGTTTTATAGCAAGTGAAATAATCTTTCTAAATGCTGCACCATCAAATAGAACTAAGGACTTGCCAGCTATGATAAGCAGGAATATAGTAATAACAAACTTTATAGCAAGTGAAATGATCTTTCTAAACTACTGCATGTCTATCTACCTTTAAATTTTAACAACCATAACAATACCAATTTTTGGCAACATTTTTAGTGAAAATATGCTAATTTACTGTTAAACAATAAAGGTAAAAAAGGGGCAGACAACAAGCATGACAACTTTGACAGACAAGGGGGACAAGAAGCAACCATGTTTCCACGCTCAAAAAAGTAGCAGTCGGCGTGCGATTAATTAATGGTGTTTTTCTCATGCTTGTAATCTATAAAATGCAGTGTAAGTGGTTGTATGATGTATCAGATTCACAATATCAAATTCCCACTTGGTATCGGAGCGTTTTCAAGCCCAGTAAACAAAAAATTTGAAGGTCTTCAAAGCCCACCTGCTGTCGCCGTGAACCCACTGGAAACGGTCCGCCCGAGCACGCCCATCTCGGACAACCACTGATACCGGCCATAACGGCCACTAGCCGTCGAAATCGCGGCAAAAACCATCGCAGGCGATTAGGGTTCTGCTACACGATTCTTGTTCGATCTACGGCGAGTCCACCGTCGTTTGCTCCGGAGGCCGCCGCCATTGGAATCACGCCAGCGAGGGCTTTCCGTGGTTGTATCGCACGTCCCAGCCACCGTACGCGCTGCCACGCGCTGAAGCCAAAAAATCAAAATCTTTGATTCTGTGAGCTCATCGCACTCGTCAAATCCATTTTCATAAATGTTATTTCGTTTGATCTATATTTGCATTTCCATGAACGAATTGAATATTTTATGTGTGGTTTGAAATGCCTAAACTTGGGATACCCAATTAGGCATGACGTGGAGGTGATAATTGATTGATTATTGTTGGCAAGTTATAGAAATTGTGTTAATTGTTGTGAAGTGCTCGTTGTGAGATGGCAGGAAATGAGGATGACACAATAGGAAAACAGTTGGAAGCATTGGCGAAACTTGATCCTGCTACCATGGAGCTTATCCAAGGGATAATGCAGGGGATGAGTGTTTCACTGATGCTGATTGTTCCAACTGCCACACAGGTTAAGCTTGACCTACCAACTGTTGACTTGAAGCTGGATGGACGAGCTTCCTATGTTGGTTGGTCCCGT
>JAOWBN010031638.1:0-10271 GCA_028565015.1 Pinguicula moranensis | reverse complement strand
GAATATCTCAGATAACTGAATTAATACTATATGACATTGCTGATGACACAAACACAATCCATCCAGCAAGTCAAATAAGTCAAGTTCAAATATTCATGTACCTAGTACATTCATATTTCATGTGATTAAACAGATACCTCGAATCAATAATCTGTGAAACATGGTCACGCATTAATCCACATGCTAGTCGATTTAGTCATCTAGTTGTTGCCTTGCTAATGACTTTAAGACTAGAACTAATTTAGAGTTTGATAAAATTATGGAGTTTCACAATTTGAGTCATCGACCCAAATGATACATAATATATATATATATATATATATATATATATATCGAAAACTCAAGGAACAAGATGATTTTAGTCATCCAATATACTTGAAACTAACAAGAGCACAATGCTCTAGGTCACATACCTAACAGTTTCAACCCTTGAATCTCCCATTGTGAAATTATATCAACTTTACTAGCGTATAAGTAGACGCGATGTTCTTGAATTGTTCTACTATTTGTGTAAACGAATAATACAATTTACATAGATATCTTCCTGACATCGTTTTGATTTTCATGGTTTATGTTCATTTTGGCCTTGAACATACGTCTGGTTCTGCGAGAGTTGTTAAATTGAGCCCCACAATTCTTCCGGTGGTTGGGCATTGTGTGTCATTGTACGATCATCGCTGCCATTTCTGACCTTGAGACGGTCATAGTAGAGTTTGAGAGAATTTTTTCTGTTATTCGTGGACATAAGCTTTGTAGGAGAATTTAAGAGAATCCATGGCACAGCAGATTTTCTCCTGCTCTATTTCATCCCGATGGGGATGAGCCTGTGTTTTAGAATTTTGAATTAGAAACCATAAGATTGGAATTCAATTCTTCACAAACGACATACAAAATCAATTTCAAATTATGTCTGGGTAGTTTGTTGAGAATTGTATCAAGGTCTGTCGAGAATTCTGTTTGGGTTTGTGGAGAGTATGAGGAGAATTGTTTTTGTTCGATCTGGAGAGTGTGAGGAAAGCCATGGCCATGGTCATTACCATCGTCGTTCTTGTCCTCTCTTACGTTCTTGCGGCACATCAACTTCCCGTAGTGTTTCCCACTCTGTCCGATCCAAATCCGGTGCCATCTAGACTTGTTCTCAACCGCGTACCACCGTCCTTTTCCTCTTCTACACTATCAGCTACAATACAGGCGTTTCCATGTGAATATGTAGCTTCTAGCTACCCACTAGATCTACCTGAAAGACCTATTCACTGCCAACAAATCCGCATGAAGCTCCCACTGCCACCGCTCAGACCAAAATTCCTACACCTTTGTTAGCAAGACATTCTTGATGAGAGAAAGATATTGATTTCAATTCTTGTGTGTTTTACATTGATCATATTACATCAGATATATAGGACTAGATTTAAGCCTATTTGGTACTGTTTTCTCTCATGCCTTCCACTATTTTAGGGATTTGATAAGGTAAGAATCCCTTAATTTATGAATTCTTCCTTATCACATGTTTTCCACCATTTATTATTCTAATACTCCTCCTCAAGTTGAATTGGAGGTTCTTCAGTTCCCAACTTTCTCAATGTACTTGCAAATGTGTGACTCAGAACAACTTTGGTCAATATGTCACCCAATTGATCTTCTGAACGTACAAATAGTAGGCTAATCACTTTTTCTTCCAACTTTTCTTTAATAAAATGTCGATCTATCTCAATGTGTTTGATCCGATCATGTTGGACCGGATTTTCGGAAATACTGATTGCAACCTTGTTGTCACACCTGAGAGGACATGGTTCACTTACTGTGCACCCAATATCTTCCGTTACTTTTCAAAGCCAAAGTAACTCCATAAGTCCAATGACAACTCCTCTGAATTCAGCCTCAGTACTAGACAAAGCTACAATCTTTTGTTTCTTACTTTGCTATGTCACAAGATTTCCACCTACCAACATAAAGTATCCAATAGTGGATTTTCTATCAACTGGATTGTCAGCCCAATCAGCATCAGTGTATCCTTCGATCCTCAAATGAAAGCTCCTTCTGAAGTGATCTCCTCTCTCTGGGTTTCCTTTAAGGTATTGTAAGATTCTTATTGTTGTATCCATGTGTTCTGTTTGGGGATGGTGCATGAATTGACTTTCAACGCCCACAACATATGCTATATCTGGTCGAGTGTGGGCTAGGCAAATCAATTTTCCAACCAAGTGTGGATATCGACTTTGATCAGTAAGCTCGGCTCCTTCAGTGAACTGTAGCTTCTGATTTAAGATGGTTGGTGTGTCTATGGGTTTACAGTCAACTAAACCAGTCTCCACAAGAATAAAGAATATACTTCTTTTGAGATATAAATATTCCTCGAGGTGATCGTAATACTTCAATACCCACGAAATATTTAAGCCTTCCAAGATCTTTCATCTTGAATTCTTTGAATAAGATTTTTTGAAGATTAGTGATCTCAGTTGTATCGTTTCCTATGATGATCATATTGTCAACATAGATAATCAAACATGTAACCAACTCACCCCTTTGTTGGATAAATGGTGTGTGATCTGAGCTGCCTTGTTTGTATTCATTTTGTTTCATTGCACTCGTAAATCGACCAAACCAAGCTCGTTGCGACTACTTTAAACAATAGAGCGCCTTTTTTAGGCGACAAACTTGATTTGTGTTATGAGGAAATCCTGTTGGCGGTTTCATAGATACCTCCTCCTATAAGTCTTTACGAAGAAAGGCATTCTTCACATCAAACTGATGAAGGGGTCAGTCTACATTTGCTACAACAGATAATAGTACACGTACTGTATCTAGCTTAGCTACAGGAGAAAATGTCTCAGAATAATCAATTTCGTATGTCTGTGTATATCCTTTTGCCACCAATCTTGCCTTATATTGTTCAATTTCTCCATATGCTCTGTGTTTGATAGTGAAACTCACCGACAACCAACTACTTTCTTTCCGGGGGGTAAATCACTAACCTCTCAGGTACCATTATTCACGAGTGCATCCATCTCAGTTTCCATTACTTTGCGCCATTCTCCATGTTTTAATGCATCTTGAACAGTCTGGGGTAGTTGGATTGAATATAGAGCAGTGGCATATGCCCGACCTGAAGAACTGAGGTGCTGATCCTTGACCAAATTGGCCATAGGATATTTCGATTGTTGAGATGTATGATCAGGTTCATATTTCTTAACTGGAACTCCCCTTGTGCTTTTGTTAGGTAGTGTATATCGTGGAATAGTAGGAGCCATAGGACTAGCTACTTGACTATCGACTTGTATCATGTCCCTGTCATGGTCAGTGGAAGTCATAATAACAGGACTTTAGATTCAGAAATACGTACCTCAGGTATATCAGGCGAAGGAGGTAATGGAGATGTTGGCGTGTTAGAAGATGGGGCTGTAGTTGGGTATTGTACTGGATTGTGTATAATATCCTTTGGGACCATTCGATCAAGCAGCCAGTCCAGTGTATAACGTATCTGATAAGAGATTCCAATAGTTAGAGTACTCTTTGCTATCGGTACCGGAAAATAAGGCACAGAGCAAGGGGTTTCATTCACAACGAGTAAGTCCCCCAGTAGTCTTTCTCTTTACTAATAAGAGTTTTTTCTTCTTCTATTTAACCAACTGCATCTACGCATTCACTAACAAGGACTGGCACCGGGTAGACATGAAGAAGTCAGAGCCACCCACGACAATTATCATTGCCTTCACCACCAACTAATCGTACTCCCATACCGATAACACCAATCAAGTCAGAAGGTAAGGCCTGTTCTAGCCTCTTTCACAGTTTACCGTAACGTTCTATCATTAAGAGAAATTTCCCTATACGGGGCGTGAAAGCACTATCAATTAGTTGACTACCAAAAGAAAGTCCTACCGATCAATCAAAGTAGGAAGAACGAAGGATCTCTTTTCAGGCCAACTTTTAAGCGCATCCAGGCGTAGGAGAACGATTGAGAATAGATGGTACTACTCATCAATGCAATGTTCAGGTAAGGAAAAGACCGAAGCAATTGTTCTTGACAACCATATCCACCACCTTCTAATCATAGGAAACCGAGGGGACCAGGAGCTTTTTGCGTGCGAAAGTAGATCATTTGGTAACAATTCGTTTTACCTCTTGCTTATTAGGAAGCTTGACTCACCAACCTTCAAGTCTTCCTCCATTCGGTCATCCTCCGGAGACAAGCCTTCTGAATGAAAGCTCATAAGAAAACTCCATTGATGAGGTTCGTCCCTTCATCACCTTTTCTAGTCTTTTATCTATTGGGCGTTCCCGCTACTATGCCTCCTATCCTATTCTATGGCATCTATACTCTTTACTCTTAACGGGGCATACTCCAACTATTCATTGCCTGCTTTTTCCTTCCTCTCCTCTTAGTCGAGCTATAGGGAGGACCCCATATTCGTGGGCTGAGTTTGAATAATATGCACTGAGTACATATGTGTAAGAAACTGGGGCCTTCTTGTATATGTCCACTAATCCCCAAGGAACTCTCATTAGATGGAGCAACATCATATCCAAGTCCTTCTTTTGGGTTAAAGGGCTATTCTAAAGAAAAATGGGCCCTTCCATTTCAGAGTAGGAGTCCTCCTATGTTAGCAGGACATTTCGCGCAAGAACTAAGTTATTTCTTCTCCACTAATGGCTCTATAACCCGGACTAGTAGCAACCTATTATAGTAAATAAGATATTGTTTCGTAGAATTTCTTCTTCTTTCTCTCTCTTTTCTTCTCGAGGAATTGAGTCGTTCATTTTGGTTTCACTTCGTTACTCTACCCCGGTCTCACTCCGACAACGTACTATCCTAGACCTCTTCCCGACATTGATAGAAATTCATAGTTTGGTTAGCCAGCCTGTTAACACCGACAAGTGGGAGGCTCAAGCTAAGAATCAAAGACTTCCCTTTCTTTCCTTGGTGCTTTCTTTCTACGCCCCTTTTCTGTAGGTGGCACTAGGTCTCTAAAAGTTCCCCAAGAGTAAATAAAATAGGCGCTATTGAGCTGATCTAGTCCAATTTGAAGCAACTATGCAGAGTCAAGCTTAATGGCTTTGAGTGAGTTGTTCTATGACCATTTAACTCTTTCAAACCTCAATGTCCTTCAACTCGTTTCGTATACTCCCTACGATTTTTGCATGGATGATCTGGCCGGAAGGTTTGCATCTACCATCAAAGAGATGAGAATCCAGATGCTGTGGATGTATCAAGGAAGAAAAATAGATACGCAATTGATCATGAGCATGAGGCAGCAACAAGCGCACCCCTGTGTAGGTACTTTGCCAAAGAGATGAGAATGACCATTTTCTCATTCGCTCCTAGCAAAAAGGCCAGCTTGCAATTTTTTTTTCTCTTTGACAATGGAAATTCATCTTTCTTTTCCCACGATGTGGATCCAACGGCTATTTCTAGAAGTGAATCGAGTTTGTGTTTCCCGGATGATGAAGATTTCCCACCAACACAGAATCTCTTCTGCAGTTCTTTCCTGTTTAGTGGATATGTGCTATGGATGGCATAAAAATTCTCTCGGGACTTGGCCATCCATATCAAACCATAATGTCCAAGCAAGGTGAAAATAAGACTCCATGGAAAAAAGAAAATGTGTATTGTTCTAGATCTGATTATGAGTATGGGGTAGGAGAACATAGCCTGGTGCAAACTTTCTTCAGTTATCTGCCCATCCGAATACTGGCAGAATTCCTGGAGGAAGTACAAGTAATTCTTACCATGAACAATATACGATTTTCACAGTTGGAGGTGGAAAAGTTGGCCAAGGAGAGTTTCTTCTTTCTTACAGAATCATTTCCTTTCGATGAGCCAAGTTTTGGAAAGTTGTATGATGAAGTGGACACCAGAGTATCAATGGCAGTGTCAATGCCTATTTCTTATGTTTTTGATCTTGGGTGGGAGTTTGGTGATTAAGCAGATCCTAGTTATTAGTTGATATCTACAACTGTAGTTGCAACCCGGGTACCGTTGAGCAGGACAACTCGAAGCTAGTTTTCTCTTCTTTGCCTTGTTAGAAGCAAGCTAACGTATCTATGCAATCTATGTGACTCCGGTTCACGGAGAAAGTTGGAGCTGCCAAGTGCCAAGATGAATAAAAAGAAATATCGTATTCTGACTTCAGTTTGACTCACCGTCACCAAGAATAAGGCTGTCACCCATTTTGGGTGCTCGAGGGTTTTCACTGTCTCTCAAGTTCTAATTTTGGGTCTACAATGGCATCTTCTCTGATTAAAATTGGACCTTACATAAGTAAGAAGCCCATCCTAACTTAATTCCTAAAAGTAGGAAATTAACTAATTACATTAAAATTCGAAATTCTCACAAATTAATTCACTAATTTAATCAAAAGGCATAATAAATAAAATGAACATTCTCTTGGCAGCTTCTAGCAGGGGCCGTGGTCTCCGAAACGTGCAGCATATCATATGCTTAATCTGGTCTCCATAAATTGCATGCAGCTTCCAATTTGAGAACAATATATTTCGAAAATAATAACTCATCATCAGACCGTTGGAATTTGATCTACTTTTGTCACCATATGTATTAAGAAGTAATTTCGCACGTGATAAAATGTCAGTTAGATCAGAACACTTTCAAACCTTCGATCTCCAATAATATCGAGGATGCGCAGTGCTGTAAATAGCAGATTGTGATTGAACAAGAGCAGTATGTTCCAAAATCTATATCTCACGATCGGACCGTTCAAATCCAATCTTCTTTGAACACAAAAATTCTCAATGAGTCTTTGAACTCCAGTTAAAATTTCAGATTGATCCGACCATGGTTGTTCATATGATTTGAAGAAACTACGAAACTGCACTTTACTACAATTCACATTGCAGGATCCAATTACTTTAAACCATGCAAGAATCCAAATTCGTCTCGGACCCCAAATAATCACATCATATCTTCCCTCATGAGAAGGATTCGTCCTCAAATCCAAATCTTCATTTGAATTAGAATACTCTGCATAAGCTGGTAAAAAGATCGAAATTTCTATCGAAGATCGTATCAAAAACGTTTCAAAGATGGACCACTTTTCAGGTTTGCAATAATCTCGTGTTTTATTTTGGGCAATTCTTAAAATAAGATCAATCACAAGGTCAAGATTCGAGGGAGAATCTTTTTCAATAAATGGAAATGATACGATCTTGAACAAGAACTATGATATTGTTTCAAGCTTATGGAGAAGGTTATAATGCACAAGAATATTTGGATTCGAGGACGAATCCATCCCAGAAGGAAAGAGATGATGTAAATGTCTGAGGCTTGAGGCGCATTTGGATCCTTGTACGGTTGCACGGTCCAATGTGAGTAATTGCAGCAAAGCGCAGTTCCTTGGTTTCTGATTATCGAAGATACAAACTTATTGGATCGACTTAAAAATTTAACTAGAGTCATATGACTAATTTAGCGTCTTTGTGACCAAAGGATATCATATTTGAATGGTTTGATTATAAGTTATTGGTTTTCAAACAGACTGCTTTGTTCATTCACGATCAAATACTTGAAGCACTATGCATTCTCGGTTTTGTGGATGATTGGAGGTCTAAACGTGTCTGATAGAATGGAAGCTTTACCTAGTATTTGAGGAATTATTAGGACGTATTCTGACCAAAGGAGAACAAATTCTAATGGTTTGAAGGTGAGTTATGTATTTCAGAACATATTGTTCTCAAACTAGAAATATGTATGCGATTTATGAAAATCAGATCGAGCATATGGGATGTTGCACGTATTGGGGGTCATAGCCACTGCCAGAAGATGCAAATGAAGAGTATTATTTTTTCATTTATTTGTTTTAATTGGTGCAATTTTAAAATTTTAGCTAATTAATTAATTTCCTATTTTTTAGCTATTACATTAGGAAGGATTAGTTACTTAGGAAATTTTCTTTTTCAGAATTTAAATTAGGGAGGAGTCCAAATAAATCTAGGAAACAAAATCCTAGTTCTAGGTGATGTGTTTTACTATTTAAAGACAATTTTTGAGTCCATGTATGACATACAATTTTCGATTTTAATGTTATGAACTTGAGAACAGTCTCTTTGTTTATTTGAATTCTCATTCTGAAGAGAATAAGGTTGCATGCATCTTAGGATTCATGTAAAGGTTTTTTTGGATATGCCAAATTTTCATTAAAATGAAAGAAATGTTTATAGTGTCTTACCAGGGGTAAGACCAAAAAAAGAAAGCAAATAAGAACAAAAAAAGGAAGGATAGTCTGTTGCCTAGTACTACAGGACTAGGAATTACAACCCATCATACTCGACAAGTACCAGTACATAAATGAGAAGAACATAGTTGTGGATTGCACGGACAAGAAATGAGTGAAATTGATCCATTGACTCTCAGCTATGCAGGCTGCCATCCTGAGATGACGACAGCAGCTCGGTCTGTATACTATATAGCATAGGTCTATGAGATTGCTATAGAAGGCATTGATCTCAACCATCAGCTATTCAGGGCGTCGTATGACTCCAGGTGTCTTTACTTGGTAGATAACAAGGCTCGGCCTGTTCACCTTATAGCTTCCTAGCCATGTGCTCTCTTGTTTAAAGATACTGTTGTTTATCTCCATTCAGATCAAAGTCCTTGTTGCCTCCCACCTAACCCGTACCACTAGACGGTAGCAAAGCACTATCAAGGCACAAGCAGTAAATAAATGATGATCTACGGCCCTCCTACACAAGAGATGAGAAAAAGTGATCCACTGACTAAACACTATGTAGGCTGCCATCCGGAGATGACTACAAGTTTCTTCACCTTGTTAAAGACCCAGCTCGGCCTGTATACTGTATAGCATAGGTATATGAGATTGCTATGAATTTATTTTAAGCAATGACTTGGAGGATATTCAAGCATTGGTCTCAACCATCAGCTATTCAGGGCGTCATAAGACTCCAGGTGCCTTTACTGTGGAAGATAACAAGACTTCTCCTGTCAACCTTATAGTATCTTAGCCGTGTAATTTTTTCTTCTCACATGTTTAATGCGGTTGGAGCTTAAACTCACTTCAGACCTTTGCAGACCATGTTACCTTCCACCCTAACCTGTACCCCGATGCAGCAAAAAAGTAATATCCAAGCACGAGGCAGTAAAAAATGCCTGTCACCATATTCTCAGAGTTGTAGCCTTGAAAAGAATAACCTGGCATGATGACATTAAAGAGCAAAAATACTAAACCTTATGTCTCTGTATGAGAGCGGCTGAAGACTGCTCAATTGTGACTTCACCACGAATGAGATAACCCCTTGTGTGTATGCCCCAGGTTTTGAAAATGCGTGTTGGTGTGAGCTGCTGCAGTAGATCCTACACTCTCGAAGGGTCAACAGCAACACCTGATGGAGCCACCACAAGATACTCCATGGATGAGATCATCTACTCAGATCAAGGTTAGTATTTGATTCAATGTGTACCTCCATGCACTTTATGTATCATAAGAGTCAACAATCCACAAAAAATCACATGGGAATAATTTTGGTTTCAATCAACAGTTTAATTAGAATGCCATACAGATAAGGGGGTTTAATAACCAATCCGACAGAGAATAAGAGAATAAGCTTGTCCCTCTCACAGTTTTTTTTATAAGCCAAAATTCATTAAAATAAATATTTACAGACTAAAGCATCCAACTAATAAGAGCACACCGCTCTTGATACATTCTACCAACCGATTACACTTGTTAAGATAAATACATCAGTGATCTCTATATTCCACTGTTAAGAAGGTCGCCCGTATCTATTATTTTATTGCTTGCCAAGGTTCATTGCTGTCAACTAATCATCCCCTGATGGTACACAACCCACCTAAGAATTTTAGAATACGAACAGTAGGTGTCTTTACTGTAATCATATCAATCCATCGATCATATCTATTATTTTATTGCTTGCCAAGGATCCTGGCTGTCAACTTATCATCCTATGGACGGTACACAACTCACCTATGACTTTTAGAATACAACTCTGGGCTAGTACACAGCTATGCCTGCATGCCTGGAAGCTTTCAGAGATTGAGAGTGATGTAATCTTTATTTGGTGTGTTGATTGTGTTGTTCGGTTGTGATGTCATTATGTTCCAGAATTGAAGTTGCAATATCCAAGATTATAGTGCACCACTTCTCCAGGTTTTAATGTCTCTTGTTCCTACCTGTACCAACCATACGTACTTTGATAAGACATGTACCATAATATTCAGACAATGAGTAAAACAGAGGGGTGGGGATTTATAATCTTAGCATGCTCTATTGCCAAATGCATTT
>JAOWBN010031627.1:0-10271 GCA_028565015.1 Pinguicula moranensis | reverse complement strand
GTCCGCGAACCTGGTTTACTCATACCCGACTACCAAACTGGCCCTAATGGGGGACCTTTGCCCTCCTTGAGTTAGTCACACCTTGCTCCCAAATTTTATTTTATTTATTTTATTTTAATTTAATTATTTTTTTTGAATTAAATATTTTTATTTCAAGCTTTTTCTGACATTTTTTAGCAATAATATAAGTAATTATGATTGAGGGTTTCTTTCAAATAGAATTTTTATTTAGCTATTATTGTCTCGATTTTTTTTTATAAATTTGTTTATAATTTTTTTCATCTTTATTTAATAAATATGCTCTGCTTAGAAAGAGGCATCCAATCCAGAAAAAAATGGGCCTAAACTCTTTTGTTCCGGACCGAACTGCTTCCGTACACGCTCGTTTAAAACGAGTGATTTAATATGGTTTAGATTACAAAACGGGCGATCCGGGCTAAACCATTTAATAAAACATGCATGTGCGATTTTCAAAATTTGGTCCGGATGAAAACGGACAGGGCCCTTTAAATCATTTTTTTTATAATATGATTTTTTTTCATTTATTATATTGTTTATAATAATTTTTTGAATCCCATAATTATTGGAATAATGCTATAATAATATTTTTAAAATTTAAAATAAAATTAAAAAACTATTAAAATTTATTTTTAATATAATAACATTACAAATTTAAAAAAATATTAAAAATCATATTTCATCATATTTCATTTAAATAATTATAATATATTTTTTTGTTAAATTTATACATATCGCATATATCATTGTGAATTAGGGGTTAAGGTTAGAGTTAGGATTTTGAATTATAAGAATATAAACTTATAGCTCAATACAACATTTATTGGAGTATATTTATAAAAATAATCTTATAACTTATAATACAAGTTTATAATTTATAGTTCATCTTCATACCCAAGCTTATATATGTTTATAAGTTTATAGTTTATAAATTAAGTTTATATAAGTTTGTAATTTATAGTTGATCTTCATACCCTAAGTTTATATATATATATATATATATTTGTAAGTCTATAGTACAGTGTATTATTCATATATTGACTTTAATTGTTTATATAAAATTATTATTTCATACTCTAAGTTTATAAGTTTAAAACTTTGAACTATAAACTTATAAACCTATGAACTTATAAATTTATGAACTTTGGGTATGAACTATAAATTAGGGTTTAAACTTGTAATTTATAAATATACTATTAAGTTTATAAATATATACCCTAATATAAATTCATGCAGCAGCCCTTCTCTGAAATGGAAATCTTGGTTGCTATATCTGATTGTGGGAACAATAAAAGCCTGGGGCCGGATGGATTAAATTTCCATTTCATCAAGCACTTTCTCCCGGTGCTTAAGAATGATATCCTGCAGCTTTTCCTGGAGTTCTACCAAAGTGGCAAATTAGCAAAGGGTAGCAATGCTTCCCACCTTGCTCTGTTGGCCAAATCTTCTAACCCCTTGTTTGTTAAGGACTTTAGGCCAATTTCTCTCATTAGTTGCATGCCAAAGATCCTCTCTAAGGTTCTTGCCAATAGATTAAGAGTAGTTAAGGACAGACTGATTAGCCCAAACCAATCTGCCTTCCTTAAAAACAGACGAATGTTGGACAGTGTGGTGGCTGCCAATGAAATAGTGGATGAATTCAAGAAGCTCAAGCAGCCAGCACTTATCTTTAAGGTGGATTTTGAGAAGGCCTTTGACACAATCAACTGGAATTTCTTGCTGCAAATCATGACCATCATGCGCTTCCCCCCTTGCTGGCTTTGGTGGATTCATGGACTCTTTTCCTCGGTTTCAACCTCTATATTAATCAATGGGAGTCCAACTGATGAATTCTATCATTCATGTGGAATAAGGCAAGGCGATCCTCTTTCTCCGTTTCTCTTCTTGTTGGCAGTTGAAGGTCTTTCTGCTATGCTCAATCAGGCTACATCTCTGCATCTGTTCCAAGGTCTGACGGTCCGTAGAGGAAGAGTGACTGTTTCGCACCTGCAATATGCGGATGACACAGTCATCTTTACTCAGGCTAACTGGGATTCTGTCCTGGCTTTCAAAGCCATACTCTTAAATTTTGAGCTTGCATCCGGCCTCAAGATAAATTTTGGGAAGAGCAAGCTAATAGGGGTCAATGTGCAGCCATTAATCTTGGAGGAAATGGCTGCCTTCTTGCAATGTCAGTCTTTGGTTCCACCCTTCAAATACTTAGGCCTTCCAGTGGGCAATAGCCTGAGGAGAACTTCAGCCTGGCAGCTTGTACTGGACAAATTCACCAACACGCTCTCAGCATGGGAAAATAGGTGACTGTCTTCTGGCGGCAAACTCACACTATTGCAGGCTGTTCTTGCAGCCTTGCCCTCCCACTATTTCTCTTGTTTTAGTGCGCCTAAGAAGGTGATTAGTAAACTCACTTCACTCCAAAGGAGATTCTTTTGGGGAAGTGCATCAGGAAAGACTAAACTCTGCTTGGCTGCTTGGGGCAAGCTTACAACTGCGAAAGGAAATGGAGGACTAGGAGTGCGCTGTCTTGCATCCTATAACACATCTATGCTAGGGAAATGGGGACTACAAATTTAAAATAATGTTCCTTCTTTAGCCACATAGATTTTGCTCTCCAAATATGGGTGCTTTCCAAACTACTCTGTAGCTGGAGTCAGGGCACTCACTCCTGCGAATCACATTATAGTAAATGGCAGGCCTAGGGGCAGGACTTATTCATCAACATGGTGGTGCAACATTCAAGAGGTTTTAAGGGGTTCGTGGTTCATAGACAACTTGCATGAGGGCAAAAAATGATGAAAAGAATGAACTATGAAGTTTTTGATGGGCCTGAATCCGATGTTTGACCAGAGAAGGTCCATCCTTCTCTCACAATCTACCATACTCCCTTGATAATGCTATTGCTGCGATGATACAGGAGGAGAGTCAGATGGAGTTACATTCTGAGTCCAGTGTTATTTCGGGTGCCAAAGCTTTGGCTACTACAACGTTAGCTACACGCACACTTCCTTGGAAGGGGGAGAACCATAATTGCTACAACTGCGGCGAGATAGGACATCTGATGGATTCGTGCCCACGTTCAAGTAGAGATATGGTCCCTGGATGGAGAGGCAGTTGTTGACGAGGAGGCAGCCGTGGTTGGGGTGGCAGGAGAAGTGGAGCTCGATGTGGTGGACGAGGAGGTTATTGTATACACATGATTGTGGATTGTGAAGAGGATGAGTTTGGAGGAGTAGGAGATGGTCCACCCACTGCCCCAGATATGTCTGGTAGTGTGGCTCTTCACACGAGAGGTATGTATGATATTATTACACTCACATCCGGACCAACTACTGGCCCACCAGGTTGGATTTGCGACTATGGGGCAAAAAACACACGTGGCAGGTACTTCTAGGAATTTCAATTCCTATACTCCCCTGGAAGTGCCTTCCACTGTTAAGACCAAAGATGGCATCGCTCGACTAGTGTTCGGTAAGGGTATAGTACAATGCACAGACACACTAACATTGTCCAAAGTTTTGCATATTCCCTCATTTCTTGTAAACCTTGTTTCTATTAGTGCATCTATTCTTGAATTAAACTATAAAGTTATTTTTGATATCCCACAAGTGATCTTCCAGGAGAATGGGGTTAGGGAAGGTACTTGGGACTGTGACATGGCAGAATAGACTATGGTACATGGATCAGAAGGGCTAGAAATTAGCTTTTTCACTAGTAACAGAACAATCTGAGCAGGAAAAGAGGGTGGCGGCCCAACTGATGCTATTTCATATGAGATTAGGTCATCCCTCTTTTTTCCTTATGAGTCGGTTGTATCCTAGTTTATTTGCGCAAATTAAGGACACACTAGTTTGTGATGCTTGCGAGTTAGGCAAGCATACCATGGGCTCATATGCTAGCTCTGGTCGTAGGAGTTCTCACATTTTTGATGTAGTACATTCTAATATTTGGGGGCCTTTGCCCAACTTCGACTTTTAATGGATTTTGCTATTTTGTGACATTTATTGATTGTCATTCTCGTGTAACGTGGTTATATCTGATGAAAACTAAGAGTGAAGTCTTAGCTTGTTTTAAGGATTTTCACAGGAAAGTTCAGACACAATTTGGGCCAATAGTGAAGGTTTTGAGATATGATAATGGTACTGAGTACACAAACAGGCTATTTGTAGAATACTTGTGAACATAGGGAATTCTACATCAGACCACTTGTCCCTATACACCAGAATAGAATGGAGTTGCTGAGAGAAAGAATCGTCATCTCCTAGAGATTGCGAGAAGTTTGATGTTTGAGATGAATGTTCCAAAATACTTGTGGGGTCGAGCGGTTATGACTGCTAATTTTTTGATAAATCGATGTCCATCGCGGATTCTGAATTGGTATTCACTGCATGAGGTATTGATGGGCACCTGAGGAGATTGGATTGAGCGAAGGCCGTTTTGTTGTGTGTTTTGTGCAGGATAACCGGCCTGGTGTTGGAAAATTAGATCCAAGAGCCATCAAGTGTGTATTTGTAGGATACTCAATTACCCAAAAGGGATATGTCTGTTGGAGCCCAGTTGAGAAACAATCATTTGTGATTAGAGATGTTACATTTCGTGAGCAGAAGCCATACTTTCTACAAGAGACATCATCTCCTTTTGAGGACTCGCCGATCGGTGTACGACGAGAGGGGGAGAGAAGTGGTATTAGAGATGAGTCACGGACAGTGATTGTGGGGGAGATTGTGTGTCCCTCTTCCCCACAGGACATAGGTGCAGAGTTGAGTAGTGATGGAGAGGTGAATAACAGAGAGACTCCAGAGTTACGTCATAGGTACATGAGTAGGTGCCCCTTTATCCCATCTTCTAGTACCTTGTCGACCTCGACTTCGGAGACACCTGTGCACCAATCATCCAGCTACCCCAAGTGATATTATTCCTTTTCCTTCATCTTCCTCTCTCCCTCACCTCAGCCGCTAAGGCAGACCACCCATGTCAATGCGGGGTTCCACCGGATCAGTATGGTTTTTCTCATGATATTATCAAGCATATTTCTTACTCTCACATATCACCTAGCCATGGGGCATTTATTGCAGCTTTGGACAGTGTTTTTGTGGCTAAGTGTTGGCAGGTTGCGATAGAGGACCAAAAGTAGAGAGCTGCCATGATAGAGGAGTTGGAGGCTTTGACAAAGAATGGAACCTGGGTGCTTATACCACTGCCACCCGAGAAGAAAATTGTAGGATGCAAATGGGTGTTCACTGTGAAGCAAAATCCTGAAGGAAAGATGGAGAGGTACAAGGCACGACGGTGGCCAAGGGGTACAGTCAAAAATATTGTATGGATTATGATAAGACTTTTGCACCAGTCGCCAAGATGCGTACAATCAGGACTTTAGTCTCCATAGCAGCAAACAAAGGATGGATCTTACATTAGCTCGACGTGAAGAATGCATTTCTTCATGGTGACTTACTTGAGGAAGTGTACATGGAGATCCCTACGGGATTTGGCACTGATCAGACAGAGTGAAAAGTTTGTAGGCATAAAAAATCCCTATATGGCCTCAAACAATTCACTAGGGTTTGGTTTGACAGATTCAGGAAGGCTATGGTGGGTATGGGTTATCACCAAACCATTGCTGATCATACTGTCTTTCTGAGACATACTGGAGATCATATCACAATGTTGGTTGTTTACGTGGATGATATGATCATTACAGAAGATGATGAGAGGGAGATAGCAGAACTGAAGGTTAGACTGGGCAGGGAATTTGAGGTGAAGGATTTGGGAGAGATGATATACTTACTTGGGATTGAAATAGCTCGGAGACCAGAGGGGATAGTTCTATCCCCAAAAAAGTATGTCTTGGATCTACTCACGGAGACAGACATTCTTGGTTGCAAGCCTGCTAGGGTACCTATGGAGTAGAAAGTAAATCTAAGTGTTAATGCTGGTGAGCCTGTGGATAGAGAGAGGTATCAAAGATTGGTTGGACGACTGATATACCTGAGCCATACCAGGTCTGATATCTCATTTGCTGTGAGTGTGGTAAGCAGGTACATGACCCGAGAAAGGGTCACATGGATGCGGTGTACCTGATTCTAAGATACTTGAAGAATGTACCGGAAAATTGATTGATCTTTAGAAAAAATGGGTATATGGGCATTAAGGAATATTGTGATTCAGATTGGGCTAGTTGTGTTGATGACAGAAAGTCCACATATGGATATTGCATGTTTGTAGGAGGCAATCTGATTTCCGGAATGAGTAAGAAACAATCAGTCGTTGCCCGTTCTACTGCTGAAGCAGAGTACAAAGCCATGTCCCTAAGTGTTGCTGAGATGATGTGGTTGAGGTCCTTGCTGGAGGAGTTGAAGATGGATGATGGAGCACAAATGTAGTTGTGGTGCGATAACAAATCAGCTATCAGTATTGCCAATAATCCGGTCCAACATGATAGAACCAAGCATGTGGAGATTGACAGGTTCTTCATCAAAGAGAAGTTGACCAGTGGGCTTCTGGAGCCAGGACATGTGACTACTAAGGACCAGACTGCTGACTGTTTCACCAAGGGCCTTAGTGCACTACATTTGGATAGGCTTTGTAACAAGATGGCTTGATTGATATATTTCGCCCATGTTGAGAGGGAGTGTTGAATAATATATATGAACATATAGATTACATTCACACTCATTTGATGTTGTTCACACGTCCACATTCACACTGGATGTATGCCTATTTATAGGTGTGAAGTTCCGTTAGTTAATATCAAGTTAGCAAGTTTCAACTATTGCATGAACAGCAGGATTCTTGCTAAATTTTTGTAGGAGATTGTTTGTTTGATTACTTTAATTAAGAATCTTAGTTTTTGAAGAGTGATGTGCCTATTTTTAAGATTAGTTCATTTATTGACTATAAACTATAAACTAATTTTTGTTTTACTTGTTCTTTCTTATTTTTTAATATAACTTTTCCCCCTTTCTCTTACAAAATGAAACATTATTAAGATTCATTGTTAGTAGACGAAGCAACTTCTCCGGACATTAACAAATCACTTATAGTTGATGAGATGAAAGAGAAAATAGAAGAATTTGAGAAAGTAGGTTCTCCATCCCCGGAAAAAAGGTTTGTTCGAAGGCGTTGGCTCACTTTGACAAGGTTCCCATGATCAAAGTTTTTTTATCGTAAAAATTAATTGTTTTATTGCGGCTTTCGCCAAAAAAATATTTACAAATATCTCAATGTCTATATGAACTTAACATATAACCAAGGAATTCGATTATGTATTGGTCTAGACCTAAATGAACACCTTCTTGTTCTTGTGAATCACGTTCACTATATCATACTCTTAGGCCTCCGCTCGACTTCTAACCAGTTCTGTGTATTTACGATCACGAACTTCCATGAACTCCAAAATAGCTCGGGGTACTATTTCAAGTGCACTAGTGAGTTTATTTGGTGCATTAACAAGTTTTTCTAAATCACGAAATAGAGCTAACATTTCCTCTGGTGTTAAGTTGATACTTTTATGAAGAAGTCGCTTTACTAATTTAATAGCACATTCTGCATCCTTTCGGCTTAGATCGGCTTTGTCCAATATAGGAGATAGCGCATTTGGTATATCCTCTATGTTTTCATCAGATTTTGGGCTCTGTTCATTTATTGTATCTTCAACATGGAAGGTCCGTTCTGTCATTTCCATCGACCTAATTTACACTGCTTCTTCTGGGCATTTATTATCTCCTGCAGACCAACTGCTGCATCCTCAAATTTGCCATGATCAAAGGTGAGGCGACCAAGGCTAACTGGAAATATTGTAGCAGACTTGTTGGATGCCACTCTAAATGGGACTTCAAATATGTTTTCACATTAAAAGAGATGTCCAAAGTTGCAAATTACGCTTGACTCCTACCAAACAAAATTGACACATGATGCATCATCTGCTAAGGGGAAAGAAAAAGGAGAAATTACAAGTTGGAAATATATGATGAAAAGATCATTAGAAGAGCTATTGCATAGTTCCTCTTCGAGGAAGAGCAACCCTTTATGACTGTGGAGATGTCTGGATTAAGGAAGTTGCCCATGATACTGGAACCTCGTATCAAGATGAATTCAAGGCACACTGTTGCGTGAGATTGCATGAGTGTGTACCTTTCTGAGCTGAGTTTATTGAATGATAGTTTTGGAGTTGAATTCAAGGGTGTGCTTGACTATGAACATATGGACATCTTTGCAGAATATTACATACATGTGTGTTACAACACATTTCATTGATAAAAATTGGTTGCTGCATAGAGTCCTTAGGTTTTGAAAGATTACCGCAAAGGTATGTCCATTTCGAAGGAGTTGGAAAAGTAAATGCTTAACTGGGGACTTGATAAGGTACTAACCATCACGACTGATAATGCATCCCAACAATGAAACAACTTTGGATCATTTGAGAGTGCGGCAACTGAAAAAGCTTGGGGGTAACGCGAATGGAATTATTAGACAGCATAAAAACATGCATATGAGATACACTTTGCACTTTTAATTAATGGATATTGATCACTCGGTGCAGCAAATAAGAAATATAGTAAAATGTGTCAACTTCACCTCAAAGAACAAATGCTTTCAAAACATGTTTAGCAGCCAAAGGATTGGAATCAAAGGGTTTTCTGCAACCAAAACTTGCATTGCACACTTGTTTTTTAAGGAGTTGGCTAAGACCAAGATAGAATTGAATGATTTTTAATGAGTGATGACAACAGCTTCTGTGTGATGGTCAATAGAATATAGCTTAAGTATGATTAGTATTGGGGTGAACATACTAATGATGACCCGAATCTTTGACTGAATCAGTAATGTTCTTATTTTTTGTTATTGTTCTTATTATTTTTCAATATGCATAGATACCTACTGTTATTTGTCTTGAATATGAACAAGTACTTATTTGTTGCTACTGTTTTTTAACAGAATTATAAGTTCGGTTGGTTTGGGTATTGATTTATCGAATATATGAGCAAGGATTAGAGTGATGACGCTACGGCCATGGTTTGGCGTATGTTACAAGCTTTTTTGATGAGTAAATTCAATATACGGTAAATCTTCTATCGGAAAAAGATGGTGCAGGAAGAAGTTCGGTGGGTCCCAAAGATAGTGCGTTGAAGGTTGTGCCACTTTCGTGGTCCAAGAAACTCAATTGGACGGACACACTGACTTGAATAGTTATCTCATGGATAGAGTTGAGGATTGTGATGCTGAATATAACATTTTAGATTAGTGGAAAGTCAACGAATCAAAGTATCCAATTCTTACTAGAATGACACGAGACATTCTTGCAATTCCCATCATAATTATGCCTTCGGAATTGATTTTTAGCACAAAAGGTTGAGTGCTAAGTGTTTTTAGAAGTTCATTGGCACCCAAAATGGTCGGAGGGTTCATTTGTTCTCAAAAATGATTGAAAGAAACCACCGAAATATTCTATCATTGAGATGAGACAGAGGACCTAGGGACATATGTTCTTGATTCAGGTGATAAATATTATATTTTAAATCTATTTATGTCTTATTTAATTGTTTGCCCTCTTTAAATATATGTGTGTATTATGCAGAGACGTAAGAAAATCTCAAAAACATAATTGAGAGGAGCAAATCATTAGTTATTTTTGACGATGTGAAGTAAATAATTCTTAATTTCTATTTTTTTACATGGTGGAGTCTAACTTATGCTCTTTTTTCTTTGAGTGTGCGGTTGCAGTTAATACATGATTTAACTTTCTACATATTTGATTCAAAGGACGTAATCCACATTTAGGATTGCACTTTTGTTAAGAAGTTTGAATATGTTTTAATGTTTTGGATTTTTTTATGAATTTTGAACTCATTTTTGGATTTGTTATGAATTTTAAACTTATATTTGGGTTCTTTGTGAACCCTGAACTGTTATGGTTGGATTTGTTATGATTTGAAGCGTTAATTGAAAATTATCATATAATTCTACCATTTTTTAATGATGTTTTTACAAGTTTTTTTTATTAATTATAACTAAAATTATAGATTGAATATTGCTTTTTTTAATCTCGGAATGAGACCTACACCATTTTGTGCGATGCATTGTGACTGTCAATCGGCAATTGCCATTACTAAGAATAAATCTTATAATGAAAAACAGACATCTGCGACTGGGACAAGATATTGTGAAACAACTATTGAAAGATGGCAATGCGAGTTGTCCCAGCGGTAGATCTTGTAACCTCCTGGCATGCCAAGAGGTGCAGGGTTCGAGACCCGTTGGGC
>JAOWBN010031626.1:0-21920 GCA_028565015.1 Pinguicula moranensis | reverse complement strand
GTAGAACTTAAAGTTCGAGACTATGAACTCGATCAATTTGGAGTCGTCAATAATGCAGTTTATGCAGGTTACTGCCAGCATGGTGAGAGGGCTTGATTTTGAAGTTGAGACTTGAGAGCATATTTTATTAACATCATGTTGTTTGCTTGAAGTTTAACGTTCTTTCTCGAAAAAAAAGAGTGCCAAAGTTAAAATTAGAGCATTCAACTGGTATACTAAATGCCACCTTGGGGAATTACAGAATTTTCCTGTCATCGAAACTGTCATATTATCAACATCAATGTCATAGACGGTAACTGGAATCAATTTTTCTTAAATAAGGTCTCTATGAACTTCTGGAGAGTATTGGCATCGATGTTGAAGTTGTTGCTCGAACTGGTGATGCATTAGCAACAATAGAATTGACACTCAAGTATATTGCACCTTTGCGGGTATGTAAATAAACTCCTTACATTTAAGCTTTGTATGAAGACCATGAAAACACAATCAAAAAAGAAGAAGAGCCGGCAACCTTTTCAATCTTTTTCCTTTTTTTCTTTGTTTTTACCAACAGAGTCGAGATAGGTTCGTTTTGAAAGTCTGAATAAGTAAGGCTTCTGCTGTACGAGTGTTTTTTGAATATCACATCCAGAAGCTCCCTACATTAGAGGTATGTTGCATATTTCGTAGTCATAGTTTCAATCTCGGTAATAGACAGATAACCTTCACTTGCTGGCAAGAAGCCAGAAATTTAAGGTTGGAGGAGCTATGGCCCCCACAAGCCCTTTCCATGGACTAACTGTTTTCGACTTTCGTTCTCTTTAGCCCATTTTTGAGGCAAGAGCTGCAACAACATGGCTTGGTAAAAACTACCGTCCTGTTCGTATCCCTCCGGATGCGAGATCCAAGATTTTTCAATGCCTTCAACAACAAGAAGAAAAACACTAGACTTTATTGCAGCAGCTATCCAAGTGTTAACTACTTTACTATCGAACCATTAACTATGTATACTACAATCCCTAGGGTGTTAAATATTTATATTGAACCATGTTATGTAGCAGTATTACTGTTTTATGTTACCTGTTGCAGTAGTTCTCCCCGTATTCTTCTTGTTTTTCTTCTTTTTGTATTACAATGATAAAGAAGCAGAAAATGGAGTTTGATTGACTTGATATTCAGTAAAAGATTCTACTTTACTGTCGAAGCATGAACTATGTACTTCCAGAAATATTATAAGTCAGCCCATATTCCGTTTATAAATATCCAGATGCTTCTTCATACATAAGAAATCAGCATAGGTAGCAATGGTGGATCTTTGATTACGCCAAGCTTGAAACTGTGGATCATCCGAAGGTACGGTTAAGTGTGGCGGCCAACCGAACTACGGCCTGAGCCAGCCGTAGATTGACAACCAATCGACGGGATAGAAAATAGTCATCTGCAGAAAGGTTCCACTCAATATTTTCATCCATCTATGTTTCTCTGTTGGATACTAATTGACAGGGGGCAAATGATAATATATATATACCTTCTGTTGTTTGAGTTGAACGAAATAACTTTCTCATTCAATTGATTTATCTTTTACAAGTACACTTCTTTATAGATAGAATTTCAAGCTAACACATCTACCAGTAGTTAATGCAGATCTAGGGGAATTATGAGATCCACTTTATCAGGGATATGGCACCATGGATTCCTCTTTTCCAGGGATATGTCAACACTCTCCCTCAAGTTGAATTGGAGGGTCTTCAATTCCTAACTTGTTTAATGTACTTGTAAACACTTGTTTGGTGACAGCTTTGGTTAATATATCAGCTAGTTGTTCTTCAGAACTGACAAACGGAAGACTGATAATTCCTTCTTCGAGTTTTTCTTTGATGAAGTGGCGATCCACTTTGACATGTTTGGTTCGATCATATTGAACAAGATTTTCAGATATACTAATGGCTGCTTTGCTGTCACATCTCAAGGAACATGCCTCTTTCACCAACTGTCCGAGTTCCTGTAGAAGTTTTCTTAGCCACAAGATTTCAGTTAGTACTCGTGCTACACCTCTAAATTCAGCTTCTGCACTAGACAGAGCGACCACCTTTAGTTTCTTACTTTTCAAAGTTACTAAATTTCCACCAACCATCGTGAAGTACCCAGCAGTAGATCTTCGGTCAACTGGGTTTCATGCCCAATCAGCATCCGTATAACCTGTAATTCTCAAGTAGTTATTCCTTGTAAATTTGATACCTCAACCTGCTATTCCTTTCAAGTATCGAACAATTCGAAGAGCTGATTTCATGTGATCTTTTTGTGGTTTGTGCATGAATTGACTAATTACTCCAACAGCGTATGCTATATCTGGTCAAGTGTGAGCCAGATATATGAGTTTACCTACCAGATGCTGGTATCGTGTCTGGTCTGCTAGCTCAGCCCCTTCTGTAATCTGTAACTTCAGATTCAACACTGCAGATGTATCAACAGGTTTGCAGTCCATGAGTCCTGTCTCAGTAAGTAGATCTAGTACATATTTTCTTTGAGAAATAAATATTTTCGTTGAGAAATAAATATTTTCGTTGGTGTTCGTTGAACCTCTATTCCCAAAAATACTTTAACTCACCAAGATCTTTCATCTCAAACTAACTGAATAAGTTTTTTCTCAATCCTGTGATTTTGTCAGAATCACTACCTGTAATCACCATATCATCCACATAAATAAGCAGGCATGTGATTAGCTCGCCTCTTCGCTTTATAAATAGGGTATGATCTGCGTTGCTCTGTTTGTATCCATATTTTTTCATAACAAGTGTGAATCTTCCAAACCAAGCACGGGGTGACTGTTTCAAACCATACAAAGTCTTTTTTAATCTACATACCTCATTACCTTGAAAATTATCTGTAAAACCAGGTGGTGCATCCATGTACACTTCTTCGTTCAGGTCTCCATGCAGGAAAGCATTCTTTACATCGAATTGTTGTAAGGGCCAATCAAGATTCACTGCAACAGAAAAAAGAACTCGAATGGTATCGATCTTTGCTACTGGAGAGAAAGTGTCAGAATAGTCGATCCCATATGTCTGAGTATACCCTTTTGCTACTAGTCTAGCTTTGTGACGTTCTATAGAACCATCCGCTCATCGTTTGATGGAAAAAAATCCATCGACACCCAACTGATTGTTTGCCCTGCGGGAGATGACATATGTCCCATGTGCCATTTTTAGCAAGTGCCTCCATTTCCTCTTCCATAGCTTTTCGCCACTCGGGTGTTTGAAGAGCTTCCTGAGTAGTTCTGAGTAATTTTTCTGAATCAGCAGCAGCTAAAAATACTGAACTTGCACTCCCCCTATCAAGACTGATAGGATATCGAGTAGACCTGGGCACATGATCAGGCTCATAACGCCTAGGAGGTACACCACGAGTGCTTCGTGGTGGTAGCTCTCGTCGTACCTGTACTGTATCTGAAATCTCATTTGCCCTGTCAGGTGCGTTAAAATCATCAGATGGACTAACCTTAGGAATATCAGTAGAAGACGAAGTTGGGCTGCTTGAAGTGGTGCCTTGTTCTATGTCAACCGGGGGTAGCTCTGTGGTTCCATCACTAGTTTCTTTTGGGCTATCAACAGGTACAATAGTCTCAACAGATGGAATAGCAGATGGAATGTCTACTAACCAATCCAACGGGTCATGATCACAAGATGTTTCCCCCTGACCAGTGGATTTGGTGTAGTAATACTCAGTCTCAAGAAAATTACAATCCATAGAAGTGAACATATGCCGAGAGTGAGGATCATAACATCTGTAACCCTTTTTGTTGACCCCATATCCAAGGAAGACACACTTAATGGCACAAGGATCAAGTTTGGTTCGCGAAGTCTTTGGAATATGGACAAACACGGAGCATCCAAATATGCGAGGGTGAATAGTTGATACTTGAATATTTGGAACTATTGTTGTGAGGGTTTGGACAGGTGTTTTAAGGTCAAGACTTTTTGTGGGTAGCCGATTAAGAATGTAATTGGCAATAGCAACTGCATCGGACCAAAAAAAAATTGGAACATGGGACTCAAGAAGTAAAGCCCAGCTGATTTCGAGCATAATACAATTTTTTCTCTTCGCTACACCATTTTTTTGTGGGGTATGAGCACAAATGGTTTGATGAACTAGGCCTTTTTCGTGAATGAATTTAGTGATAGTTTGGTTCAAATATTCCCCCATTGTCAGAGCGAAGAATTTGCACCGAGCACTTAAACTGGGTAAGAACCATAGTATAGAATTCTATGAATTTTGTTGGAACTTCAAACTTATGTTTGATGAAATAGATCCAAGTCATACCAGTGTCATTATCAATGAACAATACAAAATAGCGAAAACCAAGCACACATGCTGCCGGAGTGGGACCCCATACATAAGAATGAATCAGAGAAAATGCTTGTGAGGAACGAGTGTCTGTCACAGGATAATAAAGTTTGTGACTTTTGGCTAGAACACATGTATCACAGTGAGCTGATGTATTATTCCGAGAAAACTGAGGAAATAAAAGTTTGAAGTAACCAACAGATGGATGTCCAAGATGCCTATGCCATAGCCAATCCTGTCTTTCAACTGTCTCGGGAACCAGCATACACGTCCCGTATTGTGCCACCTCATAGACATAGTACAAACCACCACGTTCAGTACCACGCCCAATAAACGACCCCGTCCTGATATCCTGTAATAAACAAAAAGTAGGATATATGAGTGTAGTACAATTGAGCGCCTTGGTCGCATGACTAATAGATAGTAACTTGCAGGAAATAGAAGGCACGCATAAACTATTTGGCAAGTTCAAAGTAGAGGTTAAAGCAATGGTGCCAGCCTCCTGACACGAGTAAGGTTGCCACTAGCTGTCCGAATATAGGACCGTTGGGGAATAGATGGATACTTAATATCTCTGGGGTCATTAGTTATTGTATCTGTCGCCCCGCAATTGAATATCCGTGGTTGTGATAGAGAATGGTCCGAACTATGCGCTATACAGGCCATTGCATCATTATTTCCAACACAGCTGGGCCAAAAATATTTGGTGTTAATGAAATCAGGCTCAAAATGAGATAAGCCATGCTTCGGGGGCTGTGTAATATTTTTTTTCGACCGCAGGGGTCGCAGAGAAACATCAGCAACTTGTTTGGGCCCTTTTTAGTTGTTGAAAGCTGCAGGGGTCGCGGTGTAATTTCACAAAATTGGGTGGAGGGTGTATCAGCAATATCACAAAAGTTCAGTGGTCAATCACACATTCTGCAAGGATCTAGGGGCCATAATGAAATTCTGCCGGGAACAGGGGAATTATCTACAATTTCGTGTTGGGCCAAATTTTTAAAACTAGAAAATAGAGGACTTGGGGGCAAGGGTTTGCCCCCAAGTCGACTACCTGTGATTTTCGACATTTCTATCTCAACTCCCGCAGCAGCTCCAGTCACTGCTATTGCTCCAAACCGAATCAAGTTGTTATCCCCGCCGGTGTTGGCAACCTTTGGGTTGCCCACGGCGCACGTGGCGGCGCCTGGTTTAGCTCTGCATTTCTTCACATCAAGCCACCACTCCAGATACTCGATTCGTTTGAAGCAACCAACAAGGTTATGACCGGTTTTCTTGCAATCGGTGCACCAGAGGGTGGATTTATCTACTCCACTGTTTGTCTTGCCATAATCGGAGCCGCATTTGCATACTCTGCTGCATCATGAAACCATCTCTTCAGCTTGCAGTTCTACTAGAACTTGTTTCTGCTGATTTAACTAGTCGTGTTGCGTGAGGGACTGCCCATCTATGAGACACCTTGATCTCCTTATCAAATATGGCGGAGAGAGCACAAACATGCTCAGATGTATCCTACGGCGTACTTTGCCACTCTTGTGTTTTTTCACATGGAGGTAGCGCCCAATGCTCAACCCACGAGTCTAATGCATGGTTTGCCATACCCGTACTTTTTACAAATGGCAAAAGGTTCAATTAAGGTCGATTGGTGGGGAACCGTCCAATAATCAATATGGTTAGTCTAGTAATTCTCGTCGATTGATTTCTCACGAGTTGTCAGTCATTTTTTAATGTGAAAATGAGTGCAAGTACGGGTAGAATTCATGGCCACGGTGGCAATTCAGCAATGGTGGACGTCACATGCCTTTTTTGGCGTGACAATCAGATTTTGATTTTTCCTGTTGCTTCTCCATCCGTTGAGCAGAAGCTGAACCACCGCCCGCTCCGTCTTCTCCGCCAGCTTGGCCATGTATATGTACTCCTCTCGTGGGGATGCAGATCCAAGATCGAGATGGAACTCTCCAGCATTTGCGATGACATTCTCGATTTTTGGAATTTTTCTGTGTGGCATGCGATAGGGCAAATTTCGGGGATTTTACATCATCTGGGCATGTTCTCTCCATTTGGGCTTCACTTTCATCATTTTTTGGCTGCCTAATGGATTTTACGTCTACTGTTGGGCCGCCATAATATTTTGGTTATTTTGCTATTACTACGCTCTATTGCCAGGCCTGGTCAAATTCCTGGGAAAATTTTGAGGCATACGTTACTAGCCAATTTCTATTGGAAAACGCACAAGGCATTTCTTCATTTTCTACTTTTCTTCTCCATTCTATCGCTTTCTCTCATGTCTTAACCACCATCTCCTTTCCTCTTTCCTCATTGTTTCGGTAATTTAATTTTCTGCTTTTCAACTTTATGTTCTATTTTTATTCAATGTTCTTTCGGTCCAAACTTTAGTTGGTCTTCAATCACACGCTCAACTTGCAGAGAGATGTTGATCATACACCAAACTCAGTAGCCAAGGAGCTAATCTGTACAAGACTTATCAGCAATGCACACATCGAGGCATCACATGCTCCAACGGTCGAGGTTCAGTAGGAATCCAACCAAGTCATTGCACAAATTCAGCAAAGCAATATCTACAACAAGAATTCACAAAAATAGAGAAACACAATTATAGAAGATTTGCCAAGATTTGTATTTTATAATATTTTAGAGAACTTTGTTCTATAAGAACACACCAAGAAGATGTAATAGGCAAGCTTGAGTAATTGAAAATTGAGTTCTTTACCTTCTTCACCAAAATCCCAAAGCCTCGTTGGCTTCAATAATCTCTTCAATACGTCTTGAAACATGTGTTGAAAGAGCTGGTCAGTTTATAGCACCTAATTCTTCGAAATGGATCAGTATCAGGCAAAACCTATTAACTAGATTTAGTGGTCTCAACTATGCCGATCAATGGAAAAATGTTGCCTTGGCATCAAAGTTTGGAACCCTTTTTCTATATAACCATGATGTCAGAAATTATTTTTTGTCCCGATTAATCCATGTGATTCATGCAACGAGACCCCACATTAACCTGTGATCGTAGCACAATGAATTATTTGTACCTAGTGGAAATTGAACCCTAAATCTCTGGATTTTAGCCTTTAAGTTCAAGTCATCCACCACTAAGTCAACACTAAAGATTTGAAACCTTTTAATCAGGCATTACTCAAAAAATGGGAATGCAGATTACGTGTAGAAAAGAATACCCTATGGTGTGATCTTAAAAATTCCAAATACTTTCCTCAGTATGTGATGTGGGGCAATTAGGAAGACACTACCATCGGAGGTGCGGCATCGAAGAGGCATGATATATGGGATGCAGTTTCATCGCAATCTTTGTTCGACAGAAGATTATAATGTTCAGTATGGGAGAGTGCTAAGATATTAGATTGAGAGTCATCTGGATTGGTCACCGTTGCATCATGGCAACATTTTCATGCCTATATTGTGCTACAAACAAATCAAGTTATCGGCGAAGGGAAAATGGATTGACGAGCAATGGCATTTCATTTGGTCCTGGCGGTGCCAAGGGGCGGAGGTAAGGGGAATCAGGGGGGGCATGGTGCCCCCAAAATTTATTTTATTTTAAATTATATATATAAAATAATGTTTTCACTTTGGTCCCCCTATCATATTGTAATTATATTTGTTTTGTATTATTGTATAAAGGTTGATTAGCTTAGTTTGTTGAGTGTAACAATTTTAATGTAATGTCATGGGTTCAAGTCCCCTTGTTGCACAATTTATCAATTTTTTGTTAAAGTGAAAGCAAAAATCGAGGTGAGAATTGAACCTTAGTGATTAGATTAAAAATTCAAATGACTAACCATAAACCTTTATTGTATGCGTTTATATGGGTATGTTTTCGGCTAATTTTTATTGTTTTTTTATAATATATAATAAGATTATTTTGATAGTATAATATTTTGCTAGTGGTCAATCGAATTGATTTTTTCGATTTGTTTAGACTTTTTAAATTTTTTATTATTTTTGTAATAATTTTTTATTATATTTTTTTAATAGTTGTTTAATATAATTCTTAGGTTGATTCAACTTATTTTGACTCTTCCAGTTTCAACCCGTAATATTAGAACGTGTATACGGGATAGGACCAGATCCAACTTGATCCGACACTCTCCTTAAACCAAAACAATTTGGCCCCACTTCACCTAAAATCTTGGCTTCACCCCTTGCGGTGCCCTCTTCTCGCATGGGAAGAGATTCTTTTATCTGAACTCATCAATATAATTAGAGAAGTGGGCATATGAGCAGAATGTTGATGATAAAGTAAGTTGTTTAGAGGAGGCAGCCGTCATCTACTTGGACAATCGTGCTTATAGAGCAATCAGAAACAGACCGAGGTTGCGACTCGACTCGATGGTCCGAATCGAGCTTACCTTAGTTTGGGACAAGTGCACGACATTGAAGGCAATGATATTTTCATGGAGCCTATTTCAAATTCGCATTGGCAATATAGAAAATTTGGTGAAGTAGCTCAAGTGGTGAGAACTACACTTCACAAATGTGAGGTCCAGGGATCGATACCCACCTAGGTCGCAAAATGGAAATGGCCTCTTTGTATAATTACAAGGGTAAGGCCGCGTACATCAGACCCCCCAGACCCCAACTAAGTTGGGAATATATTGGGTAAAGTTGCGTTTTTGGGTGAAAGTAGGTGTGAATCTGTCAATTGACGCGCAACTGTGTGTGTTCTATGGATTAGAGATAAACAAGGTATCAGATAGCTTTGTCTATTGTTCTCTAATAAATTTTGGTGTAAAGTCTTTAACTGGTTCGGTTTGTTTTATGTTGGTCATCATATGATGTACAACATTGTCAAGCTTACCATGGCATTTTAAGAAAAAGGAATTGGATAGAGGCATGGAAATTAGTTTGGCATTGCATCATTTGGAATCTTTGGAAGACAAGAATGCAAAATTCAAACAAAGAGGTCACAAATGGTGATAAACTTCTCGATGCTATGAAGGTTCAGCCGGCTTTGGATTGCCGCATATGAACCAGTACAGTGTGGATTAACCATCCCACACTAGATGCATCACCCTACTCTCTGTTTCTGTTTTGGTTTTTAGTTATTCACAAAAATTCAGATGTAAATTTTGTTGCACTATTTAGTGCTCTTTCTCTATTAAATGAAAAGGTTACGTACCAAAAAGAAATAGTTCTAATGCTTTGTGTGTTCATTTTAATCCCCAATATCAATATTGGATCCTCTCCCGACAAATTTTTTCTGTTATTTATTTACAGGTTGGCCTAAATATTTATAGGTGCCACTGAGGTTATTCATGTATTACTCCTAAAAGTAAGACAAATTTAATCCTCCTAAAAGTATTATTTTGTACTTCCTGTCGGATTGCGTAATTCATTTTCTGTTATGTATACACATTTTCATGGTGTCAGGAATGCATTTGAAATATATCTATTTTATACGATGTTTGGTGATAAGGATTAAAAAGTATTTCTCATGCCACATCATCAATTTATGTCAAATGTCCATTTTACCCATTTCTTTCCTCTATATAAATAAGTGAAAAATTATACTATTTATCCAAATTCATGTGAATTAAGTTTCCAATTTCTTCAATTCGCAATCTTGAACAAATACTTAAAAACAGGAGCTGAAGATATGAATACAACAAGAAGCGATATCATCAATAGAGTTCAGGTTTCTCAAGCCACCATAGCTTCTGAATATAAACAAAGCACTCGTTCACTACTCAACACAAACTCAAGAGCTGTGATAGTTTAATCTGTAGAGGAGCTGTTCATTTGAAGGGATTTTATTTGGGTTACCGTTCATACCCATGGATGTACTGTAGGCTGGAGTGTGAATCTTGATAGAAACATAACCGATGCAGCGACTAAAGAAGGCAAGAATTTTATCCAACTGACTTAGCTGTGCTAGATAAAACGCCAAGAACTCCAATTTCAAGTTTGACTCCTACAGAAGATGGCATATAGACAACATTCCTAAGTTTCAATTACAAAGTATTGAATAGAAGGTGAATGTAGATATATTATTAAACATAAGTTTACAAAATAATCCACTTGAGCAATCTGGATGATTTTAGACCAAACATAAAGGACTTTTTTTTAGATAAACATTGTTGCATTAGATAAAAGAAATAGGTGCCCCCGTTTATGGCCAAGGGAGCCATTACATAACTGGTACAGGGGACAACCCCCCTACCCTAGTGCTCTTATCCCAGAAGCTAGTCTAGCCGAATATTGGCAAGCCCCCATCTATCCAAACGCAACTGTCCTCTAGCAAACAGCGGTAGTTGCTATGCGGTCCGAAACCTGCTATTGTTCGCAGCTGAGCCAAGGCCAATGAATTTGCTATGGTATTTCCTTCTCATAGTTGATAGTTGATATGTATTTTGCTACCTTCTTGCTCCTTCTTAAAGGAATCCCAGTAGTCCCACAAGTACCAAGGTATGCACTTGTTTTGTCTAAACCAATTAGTGAGAAGTAGAATATCTGATTCCAGGATGACATTTCTCCATCCTTGCTCTTTGCAAATCCTCAAGCCTTCTGTAGCAGCTCGCAGCTCGGCGCTATTGTTCGTGCCCATACCAAAGAAGATAAAGTATGCTGCCAGTAAATTCCCCTTGTCATCTCTAATAACACCTCCAACCCCGTAACTACCAGGATTTCCAATGCAGCTACCATCCGAGTTTACATTGACCCATCCAGTCGGCGGCGTAGTCCATCTTACCAGTCTAAACCGACCCTTCAATCTCCCTGTCACTCTGATATTCAGCTATTGCAGGACCTCCGCATCCTGTACCTGCAAAAACAACCTGCAATTAGAGAGTTTTGTTATTGGTGCCACAATGTTCCTCACCTCCCTCCATATTTGTTCCATGGTCTAAAACTGTTCTTCGAACCGAGCCCTACACCTGCGCACCCATAAACACCATCTTAGAATAACAGGACAAATTTTACACAATAGTCCTTTGAACCCTACCCTGTTAGCACTGTGTTTCCATTGTAAGACTCTATCTTTCCATCGCCTAGGATTAGCAAAAGTTATCCCCAGCAGCAGTGCAGCTTTATTCCAAAAATTCTGAGGCCACCTTCCCAGAAGATAAAATGTGATCAGTGGATTCTCCTTGTCTAGGATTGCAGCATAGACATACAAATGCCAAAGGGATCCCTTTCCTTCTTAGTTGCTCATCTGTCGGCAGGCAGTGAGACCAGGCCTTCCAAGCAAAGATTGACATTTTTATTGGAACATGTTTGTTCCATTTCCTCTGCTCTATTTCTGACCGCGTCCCATGCTGATTTAATAGTGAAGCTTCCATCCATTTCTGGCTTCCAGATGATGTTGTCTTTGTCATTTCCTGCAACATGTACCTTGATCGCGAACACTGTGAATTCCTGAACCTGTTCCTTAGCCATTCCTAGTTGTATTTGAACTCTGCTTGCAAGGTATCCAGAATTGAGCCATTTATCATACCAAAAATCAGAATTTCCTCCTTTCAATCTAATCTGAATATGTTCCAGCACCTCATCTCTTAGCCCCATGATGAACTTCCAGAGTCTCGAATCTGAGCTTCTACATTGTCTCTCCATAATATGTCTGTCCCTGCAGTTTGCTTTCAGAAATCTAGTCCATAAGCTCTCTTCAATTAGCAATTTGTAGCACAACTTCATTCCCAATGACTTCTTCACATATGCCAAATCTCTCACCCCAAATCCCCCCTCTCCTTATGGCTTGCAGAGGGCTTCCCATCTCTTCCAGTGAAGCTTTTGTTTTCCTTCGCTTTCCCCCAGAAGAAGTTAGCCATCATCATTCTGATTTCCTTCATCGCATAATGTGGGATCTTGAGCCCAGATATAACGTGAATAGGCATGTTGCACATGACATGTCTAATTAGAACTAAACGCCCCCCTGTGACAGAATACTCCCTTTCCACCCAACCACCTTTTTCTAATTTTTAGAAGCAATGGTTCTAGCATTTGTCTGTTCAACCTCCCAGTACTGAGTGGGGCACCGAGGTAAGTCATTGGGAATGCTCCTTCCCTAAAACCAGTGATTCCTACGATTTGCTGCCTTCGTGTCCTAGATATGTGTTTAGACATATATATATATATATATAGCAGTTTTGTCACAGCATAAATTTTGCCCTGACCATTGACAGTAGGTGTCCAATGTTCTTTTTAAGGTTCTCAATGTTCTTGCTCCCCCATTTGTGAAATCAGCACATCATCTGCGTACATCAGATGAGTGATTAGTGGACTTCCAACAAGGTGTTAGTACCTTGCCATTCTGCCCCTGTTATGAGTTTGCAGGATAATCCGTGATAATATGTCCTGTACCAGAATGAACAAGATGGGGGACATTGGGTCCCCCTGTCTTAGGCCTTTAGCAAACTTGAAAAAACCTATGACCACCCCATTAAGCTGCACTGAGAACCATTGGTTCTTTATGCACCACATCAAGAGTTTTCTGACTTCACTGGAGAATCCTTTAGCTTGTAGTACATCTTCCAGAAAGTCCCACTGTATTTTATCATACGCTTTGGCCATATCCAGTTTGATAATCACATTTCCACCCGGCTGTTTTTTATGGAATGAATGTATCATCTCCTGGGCTAGTGTAATGTTATCCATTATGCTCCTCCCAGATAGGAAAGCACCTTGCTCTTCAACCACTAGTCTGGGCACCACCTTCCCCATCCTGCGGACCAGGATCTTAGAAATGACTTTGTACACTACTGTACATAGGCTAATTGGCCTGAAATTATTAAAGGATGAAAGATTTTCAGTCTTAGCTATCAGGGTGATAGTATCTGATTTAAACATTCGTGGGATGTATGTTCCTGTAAAGAATTCCCTTACCGCCCCAACTAGGTCTCTCCTAGTGACCTGCCAGGTAGCTTTAAAGAATCCAGACCCAAAACCAACCATCCAACCCAAGGGCACTGTTGCTTGGAATGGACCAGACTGCTTCCTTGACTTCCTCTTCTGATGGAATTGCCCTGACGCTATTATTCTCTGCTTCTGTCAACCTTTCAGAGCACAAATCTTGGAGCTCCACCAGGTGATATCTTGTCCTTGATCCACTATCTCTCATCAGGGTTTGAAAATGTTACACTGCTGCCTCATGAATTATCTGCGCACCTATCAGCTTATTCCCATCAGCCATCTGCATCTTATCTATACACTTCTTATGCTGCTTAACTATTGCAGCATGGAACATTCTAGTGTTCATGTCCCCTCCTATTAGCCATGCCTGTTTAGTTTGTTGCTCCAGCCTACTCCTCTCCCTGTCCTCCCATATGTGTAGTTCAGTTTTAGTAGCCATAAACTCTGCCTCCAAAGCTTCTAAATGCCTTATCTGCATATCAGTTTCCAATATTTCAATCTTATCTTCTAACTCGCTGATGTGTAGCTTTGTTCTTCCAAAGGATTTTTTGTTCCATAAGCGGAGTACACCTCTAGGAATTCAGTATTAACCATTGCTCTGTCTAGTTGTTCCCACGCACGGTTTTGTCCTAGTTGTCCATTATACCATGACATTCGCGTCCCATTGGTTCTCAGATCCATCAAAGCACAGCAATGAATACATTCATTAAATTCCATCATTGGTAAGGCAGGCCTGATCATACCTCCCTGCCTTTCCCTATTGGACCTGATCACATTGAAGTCCCCAATACGATCCAAGGATCTCCCTCTGGCTTAACTGCTTCCATGTATGTCCAGAGGGCTCTCCTTCAGATGTGTGAGCACTTTCCATACACGAAGGTGACAAACAGATAAGTAGCTCCTTGCTTCCATCTTCCTAAGATTGCATGTTCATGGCCGCTAAGTACTTCAAAAACTATTGAGCCATCCCAGAGTACCCATAGCTTCCCCCCCTTCTGCTTCATTCGAATACTTCCTTGGCAAGCCAAAAAGATATGCATACCTATCCATTCGTTGTGATATCTGAAACGCTTCCGCTATAGCTAGGATGCCAAAATTCTCCTGATCCTTCCACTTTTTAATGTGTTTCTTAGATTTCCTAAGTCCCCTGCTATTCCAGAATAGTATATTTTCCTGCATCCCCGACATGGCAGCTAGGCCTCTGTACACTGCTTACGAAGCTTAGCTACATGAAGCTGGTATATCCTTTAGGCTGAGTCAATATCCGCCCTGATTGCCTTCGTGTTCGTGGTGAGCCTTTGTATCCCTTCTGGTTACTCTTTGGGATTGGTTCTGAGTCATAGATCTTACACTTACCCCTGGTGGCATGTGTCTCCAGATCCTCGCTGTCCGACGGAGCCTTTCCTTCAACCTCTTCACCCCCAGGATTCCCCTAGAATTTTGTTAAGCTAAGAAATCAAAGGAATTGCAAGAGATTGATGCCTTTTTGGCTACCCGATGGTAGCATCAAGAATGTGTTGTGTACTGGAGATGTTGAGCTCTGCAGTTCGGTGATGCTTGAGTCTTGCTTGAATTTGCCTACCTTCAAATTTAATCCCCTGTCTGTGCGCAAATTATGTAAGACTGGCAATGTTCGTTTTAGTTTCTTACCTAACAGCTGGATGTTGCAAGACCTTAATAGTTCACAGGTGTTGGCAGCTGGGGCAGTGGTGAGAGAGTTGTACATACTGAATAAAGAGTCTTTTGAGCCAAGCCTCATCAAGAAGATGAAATCAACTCATTTTCAAGTGTTGATCCCTGGAGAATTAGCATCACAACATTCTGCAGGAAGGAATAGTACAAGCAGTGTTAATGCTGTTGTAACTTTGGATGTCTTACATAATCGTTTGGGGCATCCTTCAATTGACGTACTGGATTAGCTGAATGGATCAGACATCTCTTCAGCAATAAAAGAGAAATTGAAACTGTGTGAGATCTGCCCTTTGTCCAAGCAGTGCAGAGGTGCATTCCCTAACAGTAGTAGGTGTTCTGAAAACCTTTTTGATCTCATACATATAGATGTGTGGGGGCCGTATAAGAGGCCTTCTTTGAATCACTGCAATTACTTCTTGACTATAGTAGATGATAAGAGTCGATGTGTATGGACATATCTTTTCAAAGTTAAACATCAAGTGCCTTCTTTGATCCAAAACTTCCTTAAACTTGTTGACACTCAATATCAAGGTAAAGTGAAAATTGTGCAAACGGACAATGGATCTGAGTTTCTGAATGAGTAATGTATAAGTGTGTTCAATGATTTTGGGATACTACATCAGAAGACTTGTTCATACACTACCCTACAAAATGGAGTGGTAGAAAGGAGACATCGAACTTTGTTGCAGATTTCTAGAGGTCTACTGCTTCAGTCCAAGCTGTCTAAATCTTTCTTGGGAGAATCCATCTTAACAGCAACATTTCTGGTGAATAGATGGCCTAGTAGACAGCTTGGATGGAAATCACCATTTGAAGTTCTACACGGATACATGCCAGATCTCAATCACCCGAGGATATTCGGCTGCCTTTGCCATGCCATGAACAATGCTTCACACAAAGATAAGTTTGATCCACGTTGTTATAAAGGAATTTTTGTGGGATATAGCTCGGTGCAGAAGGGATATAAAGTATATATTCCTACACCGGAGAAAATCATTATGTCAAGAGATGTCATTTTTCATGAAACTGTCTTTCCTGGATCCCCTGACTTCTTTAATTCAGTGGTGCAACCTATGCCTACATCCATGCATGAAGGTTTTGTAGATCAGAGTCAGCCATCAGCTATGAATAATACTGAAGATGTTGATGATCATGTACGGCCAGGACAGCCTATAACGGACCTGACCATCATACCAAATGTTGACTGTGAACAACATGCTAAACAAAATATTTCAGACTCCAACAAACCTGTGATGACAGATGATGATAATCTCGCAGCACCACCACTCAAAAGAAGTCAGAGGGAGAGAAAACCAGCCTTATGGCTTGAAGATTTTCATACCTCTTTTACATGCGCTAATCTACCTGATCATGGATATGAGTTTTCAGATGAAACCTGTCAGTTTACTAGCAAACACAACACTTTCATGGGAAACTTGTCTGCAGTTTGTGAGCCTAAAAATTATAATCAGGCACGAGCCAACCAACATTGGATTGATGCTTTGAACATTGAATTGCAGGCTTTAAAAGAGAATCAGACCTGGGAACTGACAGACCTTCCTGCAGGAAAGAAAGCAATTGGTTCTAAATGGGTATATAAGGTTAAGTGCAAACCTGATGAAGCATTGAAAGGTACAAAGCTAAGCTTGTTGCAAAGGGTTATAATCAGGTTGAGGGAGAGGATTTTAATGAGAGTTTTAGACCAGTTGCAAAGGTTGTCACCGTGACACTTGTTTTTTGCTTTAGCAGCTGCTAAATCATGGAGTATTCAGCCACTTGACATCAATAACGCCTTCCTCCATTGATTCATTGATGAAGAGGTGTATATGCACCCTCCATTAGGCTATACAAAGTGTCAGAAAGGACAGGTGTGTCGCCTAAAGAGATCATTGTATGGCCTTAAGCAGGCTTCCAGAGAGTGGAACCAAGAATTTACCATGAAACTGCATCAGTTCGATTTTACACAATCTCGGCACGATCACTACTTGTTTACCTTGCATACGGCATAGAGTAGTATTGTTTTGTTGGTCTATGTCGATGATGTTTTGTTGACTGGCACGAATGAGACATACTTACACAATGCTTTCACCATCAAGGATCTTTGAGATGCCAAGTATTTTTTAGGTATGGAGATTGCGCGATCTGTTGATAGATTATATATCAGTCAGCGCAAGTATGTTAAGGATTTACCACAGGATGCTGGGATACTTGATAGCAAGGCTGTTTCAACACCTTTTCCACGGGATCTTCATTTTGCCGCCGTTGGACATGACACCTCCCCTGTTTACCACAATCCTTAGAAGTTTCGGCGGTTGGTGGGACGTTTGTTGTACCTCAATTATACACGTCCGGATATAACTTTTGCAGTGCAGCAGCTCTCCCAATTTGTTCATGCGCCGCATGATTCTCATTGGCATGCCGCGGTTCACGTGCTCAAGTACCTCGCAGGCCAATCTATCATGGGATTGTTCTACTCTAGCACTGCTCCCCTGCTTCTGCGAGTGTATAGTGATGCAGATTGGGGTAATTGTCGCACTACCCGCCGATCTCTCACTGGTTATTGCGTGTTTCTGGGTACAAGTTTGGTATTTTGGAAGTCCAAGAAACAAACAACCATCTCTTGTTCATCAGCCAAGGCTGAATACTGGGCAATGGCTGTCGCTGTCCGTGAGTTGCAGTGGATCAGTTATGTGTTGCGTTATTTTCAGATTGATCTGGTCCTTCCGGTGGATTTTCGGTGCGACAGTCAGGCCGCCATTGACATTGCTGCAAACCCCGTTTTCATGAGTGAACTAAACACATTGACATTGATTGTCATGTCGTCCTTGCTCAACTTAAGTCTTGTTTTATTTCTCTGAAACATGTCTCCTCCCAGTCTCAGTTGGCGGATGTCTTTACTAAGTCCCTTCCTCCAGTGGCTTTTGATGCTATTTTGTCCAATATGAGCCTCTGGCGTGCTCACTTTGAGAAGGGGGTGTTGAATTTTGTGATTTTTCCCAATTATCTGGCTGGACAGAGTGATGATTCTGGAGTTTTATCAGCATCAGTTCACAGGCGCAATCAACTGGATGAAGCTGATGAAGTTGCTGAAGTCATAATCGTTTTTTTGTCGTATCCACACGATCCGGATTGATCGAATGGTGCAGGAATACGCTTCACTTATAAACGTGTGTTAGTTAGAAAGTTGTTGGGTATATATTTGTGGCGAGTTGCTTTTGTGCCTTTTGTAAAGAAAAATAGTTTTATTTAAAAAAATACAAAAACAAAACAGAGAACGATTGTTCTCTGTGAAAACTGCTCTCTGCTCGAACACATTTCTTCGATTCTTGAGCGATTGCACACGAATTTCAACACTTTCGTACTGGCAAAAGAATTGTTTTGGATTCCGCAAAGACCAAAGTTTTTTGTTGTGATTCGTATACTTGTCATTGGATCGTTCAGATAAGTACTCATTTATTTAAAATGTCCCATCTGTCTTGTCACCCAGGCCATTGACAAGCATGAGGCCTACAAGCATACCAAATGCGACCCTGAAGATCTCGTCCAGGCGTTTCGCGCCGACTTCCTTGTATTTCCTCTTGCCGTTTGACCTCCCAGACTTCATTGCTCTCTCTCATCTCCATTATATGTATTCAAACTGCTTGACTCACTTTGTTTCACTCTTCAGTAACTGTGACTGATGATATATTCCTGTTGTTGCCAAAATAACGAGCACTTGTGAGATTTCTGCTGTTGGAGATCTATTGTGGCCGTGTTCTGTAGATTAGATAGCTATGTAAGTGTGGTGTGGTGTGTAGGATAAATAAGGTTTGGTTTCGTGTTGTTGTTGGGGTTATATTATGTTCTCTTCGATCTATTTGTCATTTTATTGGTTTCAATTACACTTACAAGTATGGTGTTGATTTTGTTTTGTCCTTGGCACATCTTGATGCAATACAATACTAGTACTTATTCTTTATAAATCCCTACTCTTGAACCCTCATCCAGGTTTGCTTTCATAATTCCCTCTTTGCCATCACCCTTCCACCATCCATAACCACACAGAAAAGGAACTTGAAAGGTTGGAATTGGGGGTGAGCATTAATATTGTCGGTGTTGCTAATACCAATATCGATAGTGATAATTAAATTCGACTTTTTTTTTTATATTTTGGTATTTCTATATTTGGTATCGGTATAGTAATATCAATACCAATTTTTTTTGTACGGTATCAATTTTTACCGATTCAGTATCGAAAAAAATTGATATTGATATTATTTTTGAATTTTGTTTCTTAAAATAAACAATGTCATTTGTTATATTTTTATTTTTAACTGATAAAAAATTATTAAAACACATTTAAAAAAAATATTTTGGTATTTCGTCATTAATGATAACATAACGAAATAGCGAAATATCAAAAAAAATTGATATTTCAAAATTTTGTATCACTATCGGCAACAAAAAATCAATACTGAAATTTTTTGGTATGATATTGGTATCGGCTAATATCGGTACCCGATACCGGATATCGATTATCCACTCCTAGTTGGAACCCTCCACAAGATGCAGGGGCATAGGCAGCGGGACATGCTCCCACATTATTTATAAAAAAAAAATTACATGTAAAAAAATTATTTTTTAATTTGGTTCCACAAAATATTGTAACTATATTTGTTTCCAACTAATATATATATATATATTGTATAAATTAATTGGTTAAGTATCATACTTGTGGTGAAGGTTCGAGACTCCTAGGCATTTTTCAACTTTTTTTTGAAAAATCAAAAGCAACAAATTATGATCCTAATAGGATTCGAACATTAGTCTTTGCATTCAAGTTACGCAGTAATAACCATTATACCATATAACATTAATAAAACATTATCAATTCTAATATTTATTTATTTAATATTTGTTTTACATAGTTTTTAATTACTTTTTTTATAATTCTTTAACATAATTATTTTTTTTATAATTCTTTAACATAATTATTTTTTATAGCTTATGAATTGTTGGTTAATCAAATTCCAAACTTTTGAATTTGTTTATGTCGTAAAGAAGCCAACTGTTTGTGCAAAATTATGGTTGTCTTTATATCAAACAATGACAATAACTTCGGAACATGCATACCCAACTAAATTAGATCTTTATTGATATTAGAATATATTAATTCATTTCGTTGTTAAAATAACATGAAAAAAATTAAAAATTTTATAAGTAAAAACAGGCCTAAGTATAATATTTACTTATCTCCAATTTCACCTATGAAATCAATAACAATTTTGTTCAGTACCCTAATGTAAAGAGATATTTTTTTTTAAACTATGTGTTGGACACGACTATCATTATAATTATTGTTTAAAATAATATTTTAATAAAAATAATGTTAAAACATCATTTTTATTACAAATATTATCTAAAATAGCAATAAAATCGAGTATTTTTTTATATTTTGATTCGACTTATTTTGATTCTTATAATTACCACAATACCTGAATATTCATTACAGCCGAACCAAATTCAACCTAACCTAATCCTTTGATGGTGAAAATTCATGACTGAACTCGTAGTTCATTATCATTACAATAACAAACAAAGTAATCCAGTCTCCATCACACATAATAATAACTCAGTGTCAGTGGACACCTAATTCGACTTTCACGTGGTGATGCAACAATACTCCCCACGAGACGGTTAGTTGGCTCCAGCTTTCTCAACCACCAGTGGGTGGAATATAAAAAGGAAGAAATCAAATGAACAAAACAATTAAAGATTGGTTTCCTCCTCTCCTGCTACAGCATTTGTCAAGGTATAACTATGGAGATTGAATTGCTTGTTTGAATTACGTCATACTGTAAATATACCCACGAACCGACATTGATATGGGTCTTTGAAGACTACACTTCAGGGGCAATTTCTTAGTTTTGTTTCTCATTTTCCAATTGCAAGTTTTGAAGATCAAATTCATGGTTTGGGTTATCATCCGATTGCATTTCTTAGCTTAGCTACGAGCTCCGTGTAGCTTGTTCATACTGAAAACTTTACATAGAAATTGAAAAATGTTTTATCAGATGAGACAGCGGAGAATCCTGCTTATGTTGTTGTTATTCGTCTCAGAAGAGAACACCCGGCATTTGCTACATTGTTTGTGAATGTGATGGAACTTGGAGCTACAGGGGAGACTGGGATAACCAAACCAGTAGCATGTAGACTCAGCTTTTCTAGCTTCAGATCCTTCTCAAAGCTTCTCTCTTGTACGGATGATGCTTCTCCTCCACCTCCTGATATCCCAGAAGCTGCCGTTGCCGTCATCAAACCAACAACTCTGCGGTTCAGGCCAAACTGCAACAGAGATGTAGTAAAGGTTGGTTATTATCCTGTTGCCATAATTTATGATCTTCAATCATTTCTATTTCCATTCTTATATGTTCTGGTTCTTGATGATTCCAGTCAGGCCTACTCGATTCTGCACCATGCCATCCGTCGAAAATGGTCAATGAATCAATTCCCAAGAACAACGTGGTATACAAACCAATTGCTAAACTTGCTTCAAGGGGAGCTCTTTCGAGCTTGGCAAATATGGTTAGTGTGTTTCTGCAGGGATATATTCGAGGCTTCTATTGATCATTACATTTGTGCATCAAATCGTATTCGTTTGAAACCAAACACATACTACTGAATGCTCTAGTGTTGGTCGTTGGATGTTTTTGTTCTTAATTTTACGCGGTATAGAATAGATGTTACTGCTTTGATGTCTGGACTTAAGATGTTGGTTGCATTAATCAGGGGCGTCAAGCTCATGGCTTTATTCCTACGAGAGAAATCATTGAGGTAGAGTCCGGTACTCAACAATCAAACCAAGTTTACTCCTCCTCCGAGATCCTAGAAACTCAGAAACAACAAATGACAAATCCTTCTTCTGACCAGCACAATTGGAGGAAATATGGACAGAAACCAGTCAAAGGGAGCGAGTATCCTCGGAGCTATTACAAATGCACATATCCTAATTGTCCAGTGAAAAAGAAGGTAGAGAAAAGGTTTGATGG